>VCJN01001287.1:0-66318 GCA_006384855.1 Tetraselmis striata | reverse complement strand
GCAAGAATGGCACATGGTGCCGTAGGTCGTAGCCGCAAGCGAAGAATGACCGAATGACAGTCGTATGCACAGTTACATGCCTGCCAACAGCGGCCATGAGCGAAGCGCGCAGCACTAGACGTCACAAAGCACAGGCGCAGAATACGCGACTGTCTGTGCATGTAGGCCATGGCGCCATGCCCGCGGATAACACGGGATCGGAGCCGATCGTGAATTGCAACTCTGGTAGACTACACTGCCATGATCGATGGCAGCAAGGCTGTCAGTGCATGCAGAGGCGCGCATGTGCATTGTTTCAGAGCAAGGCCCCAGCATAATTACTCGTAGACGTCCCTGGCGTAAACTGCAGCAAGAACGAATGTGCCGGCTGCGCTGCGGGGATGTGTTTTTGCAGCCACAATAGCATCGAGACCATACGGCACGGCAACAGCTGCACATGCCAGCCTCGAGGGCGCTGCAACAAAGCCCAGCATGCCATTGGAGTTTTATTGAAGGAGCGCAGGCACGTGGTTTCAGGGCCGTGCTCACAATCAGGACGGTCGTCGCAGTCGTGTCGACGCCGCTGGTAGTGGCAACGAAGCTGTGGGGGCGCCTAGTGCGGGCGGGACATGCAGATTGTTTCAAAAACGCACATAGACTGCACCGTCAATAACTCAACCCACTCGTCAGAACCGTCTTAATTGTGTGGTCATATCACAGCACCAAAAGAGGCAGTCGTTGGTCCCTGTCTACTGCATGTTGCGGGCACACGCTGAAGGCTGGGGCCTCGGGCTTTAGTCCCTATCTGCAGCGATGAGCATGGGCGTCACCTGTCCCCCAGCGGTGACACGGCTGCCAGTATATAGTGCATGTTACCAGGGCATCCATGTGGTTTTGGAGCCACATGAGCAGCTAACAAGCCGGCACCTGTGGTGAGGGCGGGGGCAGCTACCAGCAATTACAAGACGCAAAGAGCCATGGGTCAGAATCACCAGTGTTTTGGAGAGGCACACTGGCGGTAGCAACGCTTGTCAACATCGCCAGCTTCGACGGCAATGGTTTTGTCATCAGTGACTGACGAGAAGATATCGTGACGCGATTTCCGTGTTAATGCATGGATGAACCGGTGGTTGCGGACGTCCCCGCCCCCTCATCACTAAAGGTTTCATTGTGCATGCAAGTGACACTGGCACATTGGAGCAGCCACGATTGCACATCAACCGACATCACCAGCAGCAACACGATTATCAAACAGGTATGGGTGCTGCCTCAAATGATCAGCCTGCGACCATGGTGCAACGCCACCTCTGCCGTGTGATTCGCTTGCGTAACTTTTTGGCCCTTGATCTTGGCTTCCAGCGTATGGGTGCCGCGAGCATACACTACAGTTGCCGCAAGCAGCGCATATGCTTATAAAGCCGCCACCTGAGCGCCATGAGCCACAGCGACTTCGTCGGCAATCGCAAAACAGAAACGGCGGTCGGTGCGTTCAAGGGGCGCTGGCACATGGTTCTGGATCTGTGCGATCATTGGTGATGGTCGCACACCTCACCGCCAACGGGGGGCAACGGGGCTGCCGGGTCTTACAAGGGGCGGTCAACGGCAGAACACGAGATTCTGGAGACGCACACGAGCAACGGCGTTCGCCGGAGGCGCACTGCCACCAGGCTGTATGTGTCTATTGGCTGGATGCAGGGCACATGGTTTCGGAGCCTCGCGCGAGCAGCAACATTCGCTATTGCGTCCCCAGGCTGTATTGATGCTATTGGAAGTAGTGGTGGGCACATCCGTAGATGGTTTCGGAGCTGCGCGAGCATCGTTCGCCGCAGTCAACACCAGACCCGCGCCAATGAGGCTGCCTATGCCTGCTGTAAGCGCGGGTGCATGTGCCTTGAAGTAAGCCCCGCTGCTGGTGTAAGTGTTACGCCGGGTGCACTCAGTTACAGCAAAAATGCGTTCGCCAGCAGCGCCAGCGCCGCCGCCAGGCTGATCTGGATCATGTTCACGACGTCGTTGGTCAGCCAGGGGACATCGCCCTGCACCGACGCGCCCAGCCAGCTCTCGAAGAAGTTGGCGGCGACCGCGGCGGCAACGCAGGTGGCGGCGCCCGGCGGGGTGACCTGCCGGCGCGAGGGGACGGGTTCGGTGTCAGGCGCATTGGCCCATGAAAGCTTGGCCCGTGTCATGCCATGTTACGATGTGACATTGGGTTGTTGGCGACTTCCGCTGATCAACGGTTGATAATACGGGTAACTCCTATATCATAATACATAACATAATATATGACCGGATATCATGCTTGCTGGCAAATAAAAAGAAGCTGCAACAGCGCAAAAACTCGGTATGGCGTAGTGGTGTCGAGAGGGTTGCTCGTTGCGTAGCAATGCCGGGAGCGAGCGTTGCTATCACGCGTCCCCGACTCGACCAGATATGGGCGAGCGATGCTGAGGACACGAGGTGGTAAAATGTAGGAGCGTCAGGTACGCGTACGCGCAGTGGAGACTGGTTCACGTGATGGTGGCCGGAACATATGTGTGTGTGGGTGGGGGGGGGGGGGGGGGGGGGGGGAGGGGGCACCTGGCCGACCACCATGGCGAGGCCGCAAAACGCCAGCGCCGCCGCGACGCCCGCCGCGGTGCCCTCCAGGCTGACGGCGCCCTCCGTGCCGCGGGGCACCACCTTGAAGCTGGTGGCCAGGAAGGTGGTGCGCCCGTACGCCTTGCCGACCTCGCTGCTCACCGTGTCGGACAGCTTGCTGGCGACGCTGGCCACAAAGCCGATCTGCGCAGGATGCAACACCCAACAGCTATAAGGGGACGCATGCAACTGCGCCGGTTTCCGGGGCATTTATGCGTTTCATTCGGTACGTGGCCGTCCACAATACATTGTTGCCGCATCCCTGGATTGCCCTATGTGGACACGGACGGGTAGGGTGGTGCATGCTGGCATCATATTGTGCAGGCGCGCTTTTGACTGCCCCAGTGACCCCCCAGTAGGTTGTAAGAAACACAAGGCAAGGCCAAATGCGGCGAAAAGCCACTATTGTGTGTGTGTGTGTATATATATATATACATATATATATGTATATATGTATATATATATTTATATACTTGATCAGGATTCCCGCACGCTGAGAACTCCCAGCACACTCATATATATGTGTGTGCAGCGAGTGGATCCGCGTGGCTGGCGCGGCGCGTTGCAATAGAGGGCGGACCTGCCAAAAGTCAAAGTCGCCGGTGGCGAGGGCCGCGATCGCGCACACCAGGGCCGCGATCCCGGAGCCCCACACGCTCCAGGGGGAGCGCCTCCCGGAGCGCGCCTCCGCGATGCCCTCCGCCTGGGACACACACACACACACCAGGTCAATCACAGCTGCGGGCTACTTCATTCCGACTGACTGCGCAGGGCAGCGGGGGCAGCTGGGTTCCTTCCCGGCGCCGTGCCTGCTTGGCGGCCAGCTTGAGCTTCGTCACCGCAGAGCCCGCGATGAAGTAGAGGCACACCAGGCCGTAGCCGCCAAAGCCAAAGGCGCTGTAAACCAGCGCGCCCAACACCCACGAGTGCGCCACGCCCGCAGGCGTCAGGCCCTGCGGTGCGTGGTCGCAGGTGGCGCTCAGCCGATGTTCACGGGCGCGTTGGAAGGAAAGGCAAGCACTCCGCAGGCAGCACGGCGGCACCGCACCTTGACCAGCACCTTGATGCCCAGCAGGTATACCGCCGAGTTGACGGCCGCGCCAGCGAGGAGGCCCGGGTGCGGGGACAGCGCGGCCACCAGCGCGTCACCCAGCGCTGCCTCCCCGCCCATCGCGGCGCACGGTGGCCGCCTCCGGCCCGCGCTCCGGAGTACGGGCGGCCGGCGCAGCACATGGGCAGCGTGGCGGCGGTTGCCCAGGCCACAGTCGCTATGCTGGGAAGGAGGCCTGGCTGGACGGACGACGACAAGCGCGGGAGTAGAGGCCATGGCGTCCCGACTGGCGGAGACCGGAAGGGGGGGGGGGGGGGGGGGAGGGGTTGAAAAGTAAGCCGAGGTTGAAAAGTGACACAGCGTCTCGGTATTATCGGCTTTGTATTGCTTTATTATTTCTCGGTTTTATCGGCGGCGAGTTGCACTGCGCGCTATGAGGCGTCAAACAAACCTGCAGAAAGTGCGCACCTCGTGGGGCCTTCACGTGCCGCTGCGCGGACCGCCGCGCCGCCTGCCACTGCACGAGCACCAGCCGGATATATATACATGAGTCGTACACGTACTTGGTGCCGGCGTGGTGGCGCTTGCCCGTCGTGCCGCCGTCGGCATGATCTAAGGCGCGCTCGCCCTACGGAGCGCTCCGTTACATCTGCGCTCGCCCTACGGTAGGCGACTCTCCGTTATAGTCATCAAGCAAATTGCCGCGACTCCTAATATGGACAGCACGCTTAGGGCGGAATGTCATCATATCGCCCGCCCGTTAGTCGTTACCCGGAATCCCCATTTTTGATAAGGCCATCACAATTTGATTTGTCGTTTTTGGTGCCTTCCCCCCCCCCCCCCCCCCCCCCCCCCCCCGCTTTTTTTGAGCGCCCCTTTCTTTATTCGCGTGCTGCATCCACAGGTACTACAAAGTATTGTCAACAGCACTGCAAAAGATGTAATTGGGCGGTTTTGTCATTGCTGGTGATGGCATGCAAGCACACATTGGCCGGCAAGCTATTGCTTCAGGCATCACGTGCACAAGAGAGGACATACAAGGACAATTATGAAGATGTTGACTGTTGTTGAGATGCTGCCCTCTCCGCGCGCATGCCCTCCTTGCTTTGCTTCGCATGCCTCTCTGCTCCAACATTGTTGCGCATACATGCGACGAGCGGCTTGGCTCCGTTGTTTGTGCACAATGTGCAGACATGCAACACACTTCTCGACGGCATGGTCAAGGCCTTGTCTATAATGCCGGGCTTATTATTAGTGTGATATATGTGCCAGCACACCTAGAGGTATCAAACCAGACCGCTATCTTGGCCGAATGAGTAGGGCGCGCCTCTACCGGAGGGTAACCGTAATAACGTGGTGGAAATCCACCTCAAGCGCTTCCAGCGCGTCGGAGAGGGTATCGTCGATAAACGCAGTGCAATCTTACGCCGTAGTGTCGGCGGTGTTTTTTGGGAAGCTCATGGCGACAAGAGCGGCATTATCGTGAAGCGGTAGGGAGGCGGGCGGGGGCAAGATAATCCATGACTATCAACATGACCTCCGAGCATGTCGCCGTCGGTCCAAAGTCCGTTGCCTTCCTCCACGACGTACTACTTGAATTGCTTCAAGTAGTCGATGCTGACGCTCGCGCATAATGACAGATGAACGCCACCAATTAATAAGTTTCAGGGGCATGGTGAGGGTGGCTGCTGTGAGATTGGGTGTTGTGATGCCCATGAGATTCAGATGTGACATACGGGTGACGAAGCACTACTACTAGCGACTATTATTTATCCGTGAAGGCTGCTGCTGGTGGCGGCACGTCCATCCAGTTACGTGCGAGTACATCCGGCGTTATTGCCGGCGGGCGATAAATCCTTTTTGTCATCATTCTGGTAGTCGTACTAGCCCGGTGAATTGTTACATGGCACTGACGTATAAGGTACAAGGTTGTCCGTGTAGTACCGGGTAGTACGCGATATATTTATTGAGCCGGTACCGGGTATCTAGTACGAACCCGGGCACGATGACGAGTGGTCCTGTGGATAACTACGACTATTAGTACATGGGAGCGCAAATCGCAGCCGTACGTATTTGGTAACACTGGGGAATTTTGTGTACATTATAGCTAGTACTGATGAACGGGCCTGCCAGCCGTCCGATCAAAGGTCATCAGATGGGTGGTTTGGCTGCCATGTTTTGCCAAAGAGTGCTCACGTTACATAAATATTCGCGAGGGGGAGGGCGGGGGCAGGCAGCGGTTTGCCGAAGAATGTTTGAATTACAATATTCGCGACAGCTGCCATCGGGGAATGTGGCCCGTGGGGGGGGGGGGGGGGGGCGGGGGGGCGGCGGGGGGACCACCGTAAAACCCTAAAACCCGCCGCTCCCGCCGGGGGAGTGAGGGGAAAGGGGTAAGGGGGCGGGGGCTACTGCTTGTTCTTGTTCTTGCGTGCCCGGGGGACCCTCCGCTTCGACGATCTCGCTGCCTCCGCCTCCGCCTCCGCCTCCGCCTCCGCCTCCGCCTCCGCCTCCGCCTCCGACTCCGCGACCGTCAGTTTCTTACCTCGGCGTTTCTTCACTGGCCTCTTCCGCTTCTTGTCATCCGTCAGTGTCTTCACCACCCCGGGAGGCTGTGCCGTCGACGACGCCGCCATGAGCTTCCTTACCTTCGCGTCGGGACGCCCCCTGTGCCCAGACACCCACAACAAGCCACAATCGTTTCGCCTTTAAGCGGCTGAGGATGCGGCCTCCTCGGCCACCACGAGTTGCGCCGCTGGCACTGTGGAAGCCTTGGCGTTGAGGTGGGCCTTACGGCGCTCCCGGACGAACCTGCGCGCGGCACAAGTTAGCCACGAGTGGGTGCGTGCTAATGTGGAGGATGGAGTGTTTTGTTGCGCGCCCACCTTGTCACGCGTTTCCTCATGTCTTTCTCGTCCTCCTCGATGCCGGCGGCGCGGACACGCGAGACAACAAGGCTCGCCGCCCACTTTTGCCCGGGGGGGCGAGGTCGGCCATGGCGCTGTGAGCGGTGAAGGGGGGGGGGGGGGGGGGGGGGGGGCGGCCGAGGTGGAGAAACTAACACCCAGTCGACGACCGCCTTCCGCAGCAGTCAACGACACATCGGAGGCGAGGAGCAGCGCGCCACTACTATTTATATGCACGTATTGTCAAGAGCTAGTCGGTGCGGCATTGTGTCGGTGTAATTTCGCAATGTTTATTGTTGAAGTAGCACGGCGTAATGGATACGGCGAGTGAATCCGGGATAATGTGTGCGGTAGGGCGCGCGTATATGTGCGCGACGAATGTGCGCGCGCAGCGTTGTGCGGCGGTGTGCGGCGGTGTGCACCGATGTTAATATAGTGTGAATATTATATCGGCCGTAGACGATCAGGTCTGGCAGCACCGCCCGTGCTTGTAAATAAGCGACAATGGATCTAGTCTCCCGCTAGTCTGTGCACCGCAAGTGCACTCCGCAAGCCTCGCCTCCATCCGCGTCGGAACCGGTAGTAAGTGTTGTTGTATGTGTGCGCACATCGTGACAACATTACACGGTGGCAATTGCAATTATTAGCGGTGGATAATGTGAAGGCGTTTTCGAAATCGACAGAGAATGAGGCGGTGCTGGCGGAGTGCATTGGCGGTGCATAGAATAGCGTGTTGTTGGGGTTTTGGCTGCATCGGACGCCGTATTCCCACCCATCCGGCACGGAATGTCCGGTTTTCACACATTTGTGTGTTAATAAAGTGTGAATATTACGCGTCTTTTACGCCGGGTGGATGGGCATCCGGCGTCCGATGCACCCCAATTATTTGCAGCACGCTACTCTACGCACCCCCAACGCACTCCGCAAGCCTCGCCTCCATCCGCGTCGGAACCGGTAGTAAGTGTTGTTGTGTGCGCACATCGTGACAACATTACACGGTGGCAATTGCAATTATTAGCGGTGGATAATGTGAAGGCGTTTTCGAAATCGACAGAAAATGAGGCGGTGCTGGCGGAGTGCATTGGCGGTGCATAGAATAGCGTGTTGTTGGGGTTTTGGCTGCATCGGACGCCGTATTCCCACCCATCCGGCACGGAATGTCCGGTTTTCACACATTTGTGTGTTAATAAAGTGTGAATATTACGCGTCTTTTACGCCGGGTGGGTGGGCATCCGGCGTCCGATGCACCCCAATTATTTGCAGCACGCTACTCTATGCACCCCCAACGCACTCCGCAAGCCTCGCCTCCATCCGCGTCGGAACCGGTAGTAAGTGCTGTTGTGTGCGCACATCGTGACAACATTACACGGTGGCAATTGCAATTATTAGCGGTGGATAATGTGAAGGCGTTTTCGAAATCGACAGAGAATGAGGCGGTGCTGGCGGAGTGCATTGGCGGTGCATAGAATAGCGTGTTGTTGGGGTTTTGGCTGCATCGGACGCCGTATTCCCACCCATCCGGCACGGAATGTCCGGTTTTCACACATTTGCGTGTGAATATATATAGTGTGAATATTACGTACGCGTCTTTTACGCTGCACCCATGCGTCCGATGCACCCCGAATCTCACCAACACGCTACTCTACGCACCCCCAACGCACTCCGCCAGCCCCGCCTCTTTCCGCGCAGGTCCTACGTTCCATTGTATGTATATACATACGTACATGTACTGCTCCGAAACCAGCCCAAACTTAATGAGTGCACAAGTGTAAATGGGGGGGGGGGGGGGGGGGTTGGGGGGGGGGATGTGGCGGCGGGGCATCCACTCACACATACCCCGGCGATGCATGACAGATATTACATGCCGTGGCGGGTCGGCGGGCCGACCCGGCGGGCCGACCCGGCGGGGGGGGGGGGGGGGGGGGGCGTCTATTCAACTACACGTGCGACAGTGTCGTTTCGTGGAGCAGTATATGTGCCCGGCCTCATTTATACCGCCCCCTACCTGCGCTGCATGGTCCACCCCTACGAATTACTTAGCACAAACCGCCATTACTTAATAGGAACCTAGCACAGCCAGGCTAATATGCCCGCTTTGCCGATCAACTTCTACGCACTTTCCGTCCCTCAACCGCCGGACATGGGGGTTAAGCCGCCAGCCTCGGCAGTTGATTAGCCAGACTTGGCATCCCGTACCGTGTCCATGGCTTCGCAGCTCTGCCACCGGCACACGCCGAGTCCGGCGCTTGCTGCCGCGGGTTTGCGCACGCATGCACGCACGGTAATACGCCGCCGACGCCGCCACGCTTACTTCCACCACCTTCGCCAGCCGCAGCTTCGCACGCCGTTCCGCCGACATACGAAACGCACGAATCCCCCCCCCCCCCCCCCCCCCGTCCCCGCGTCATGTATAATATATTCGAGGCGACTATGCGGGGCGCAGCACACGCCGCGGCGTGGGTCGGCGGAGCGGCAGGCGGCGGGAGCCCTAATGGCCGGGCAGTATCCACACCCACACAGGCACCGCCGCTCACCTCCGACGCGGATGAACCGCCTCCCAAAGGAAACATGCCGGTTGGTGGTAAGCCCAGCAGGCGTGGGGTGCCGGCGCCGGTACTGGTGCGACGGAGCTGTCGCGTCAGGAACCGCACCGCATGTGGAGCAACACATGGCGGTGCCGGCCCCACCTATGTCTAGGGCCACCTCCTCACAACACCCCGCCACGACGGCGTCGGCCACCGCCGACGGCGCCGTTGCGGGGGGGGACGCCCTGCCAGGCGACGATGATGCGCCTGGTGCGCCGCGTCAGGAGGCGGAGGAGGCCGTGGTCGAGGCGACTGATCGGGCTGAGGGGGTTGTCGAGGCGAGCGAGGCTGCGCTCGCGCCACCCGCCCCGCAGCCACCTGCGGGACATGCCGACTTGCTCGTCGCCATGTTGACCGGAGCACTACGAGCAGTGGCGGGAGGCGGCCACATGCACTATCATGTGCGTGTCCTGGCCGGACGCCCGTCATGCGTGGACTGCGGCCAACGGACGGACTGAGAGTGTTGCTGCGACGGCACCCCGGCTTTGTGCGGCCCCAAGTACCCATGCATGGCGACCCATCAGCGGGCAGTCCCCTGCCCGACCACGGCCACGGTGAGGGCGGAGTTCCGCCATGCCAGGGACGCGTTCCACGACGCGACTCGCGCCGCCGTGTGTGAGGCTTCCGAGAAGGCACGCGCGGCTGGTAGGGTACGCAGGGTGAGGCGGCGGACGGCCCAGGAGCTGAAGGAGAGCGAGACATGCCGTCAGTGAGGTCGGGCGCAATGTCATTGGGTGGGGCACACGGACGTGTAACACTTGCACTTTGCGCGTACTGCTGGGTTACATCCGAGCGGTGTCACACTATGCAACCGGAAAGGCTGCGTTACTACTGCAAACGATGCTACGCCTCACTCGGTAGCAACCGCCGCCCCGCCTATCCCACAGCCGCTGCTCCCCCTCCCCCCCCCCCCCCCCTCGCGCACCGTCCTGCGACCTCGCGTGGATCCACGCCACCAGCAGCTTGCACTTGCACTTTGCGCGTACTGCTGGGTTACATCCAGGCTGCGTCACACTATGCAACCGGAAAGGCTGCGTTGCTACTGCAAACGATGCGACGCCTCACTCTGTAGCAACCGCTGCCGCGCCTATCCCACAGCCGCTGCCCCCCCCCCCCCCCCCGCGCGGGATCCCCGCCATCAGCAGCTTGCACTTGCACTTTGCGCGTACTGCTGGGTTACATCCAGGCGGCGTCACACCGGAAAGGCTGCGTTGCTACTGCAAACGATGCTACGCCTCACTCGGTAGCAACCGCTGCCCCGCCCATCCCACTCGGGATGCTGAGAGCAGCTAAAGGGCACCGGGGGCGGGGCAAGAGGGAGCGGGGCCAATGATTGTGGAAGAGCGGGGACCCGCTTGCATGCCATCGTATTGTATCTTGCACAATATCTGTTGCTGCACTCATATCTCACATCACTAGCTTAGCTATAGTGATTCCCCCCCCCCCCCCCCCCCCCGCACCGCGTACGCACAAGCCTGGGTATACGCATCAACTGCCCGCCGGGATGAGAAACTGGTATTGGTAGTGTGTCTGTGGGGTGGAGGGGGGGCAAAAGAGCTGCCAATTGCTGCCAAGCTGGTGCGTTACATTGGGGCAGGCGCTGGGCAGACAATTGGGGCTCGCTTCAGAGCATTGTCTAGTGCCTATGCGGCTGCGCCGCCTCCGCCGCATGCAGACTCTCCGGGCTCACCAGCACCGCCACCTCAGTCATGCGGCCCTGCATCCCGCAGCCCGCCGCCGTCAGCCAGATCAGAGGTATCCAGAAGCCAGTGCTGGGGTTGTTGCGGCATGACCGCATAGTTTTCAGCGGCTGCCGTCCACAGCTTGTAATGCATCCCTTTCCGCCGATTCCGCTGTATGCGCTGTCTTGGCGCCGCGCTGCCCCGGCCGCCGCGCCTTGGCGCCGCGCTGCCCCGGCCGCCGCGCCTTGGCGCCGCGCTGCCCCGGCCGCCGCGCCTTGGCGCCGCGCTGCCCCGGCCGCCGCGCCTTGGCGCCACGCTGCCCCGGCCGCCGCGCCTTGGCGCCGCGCTGGGTATCGAGTCCTCCCCTCCGTAGTGAGCGCGTCCACCTGCGCCTTGCGCTCGGGGCCGTCCTCCTCCGTCACCACATTCTGCAACCCCCACCGCGTGACGAACCACGCAGCTCCTTGCATGCGCTTGTACATGTGCCCAAGCACCGCCTGAAGACGCGAAGCTCCTTCTCGGTCATGATCGCCTTCACCCGGGCCTCCTCGAGCAGCGGACCGGCGTTAAGAATGGAAAACGTTTCCATGTGGTGCAAGCAGTCCTCCATGACCCAGCCGGACTGCACCGTCACCTTGCATGACCCTGCAGTCATGGAGGGGAATGCCGTCACGCCCACGCCCACGCCCACGCCCACGCCCGGGGGGGGGGGGGGGGGGGGTTACCTTTCGATTCTTGGACACTGCAAACGAAGGGCGCAACCCGCGTTCAAAGTTGCTGGGTATCGGGACTAAAGCCTGGCGCCGGTCTTCCTGCTTCATAGCTCGGAATCCAATGTGGCCCTGCACGGTGACAAATTTCCTCCAGAAGTCCCTTCCCAAGCCAAAAAAAAACAGGTGGAACGGCGCGAGGGGGAAGAGGTTGACCATGCTGACATAGCCCAGGACCACATGCACATGGCACACGCCATGGCAGCCAGTGTTCTGCTTGGCCTCCGCCAGCCGGGTTGTGTTGAACGCACGCCGGGCAAGGTGCGTGATTCACTGGACAAGTCATCGCCTTCATGGACGGTTACCAAGCGAGCCTCCCCGTCCGCATCCACAGGGGGGTGCTCCTGGGCAGCCGCCATAGCCTCCACAACCTGCCACGCCGACCGGGCGGGTGCGTGTGATTCCATACAACCGCAGTTGAGTGGTGCCACCAGCACGCATGCCGGGCCCACTCACCTCTGAACGCAGAAGGCCCACAATGTCCCCGTCCTCGAAAACAGCGCGCCACTGGGTCGCCCCGCCGTAGTCCTCCAACACCCACTCGGTAACGACGCCGGTTATCACGCCGTAGTGCCATGCTCCCCGGAACTTCTTGGCGATGACCTTCATGTAGAAGTCGCCGGGATCGCCTTTCCATATCACGCCCTCATCGCGGGTTCGACGCCCGCCGGCGGCCACGCAGGCGCGTCGATGTCCATACCGTCTTCGCCAACGGGGTCCTCCCCCACGCCCATCACATCGTCCACCGTCGAGCCGCCGTCGTCCGAGACCGGCGCCGGCGGGCCGTTTCCGACGGCTGCAGCTACTCCTGCTGCCGCCCCTGTTGTTGCTGCTGCTGCTGCTGCCGCCCCTGCTGCTGCTGCTTGTGATAAGGCGGCCTTGCGGCGCAACTTAGCCGCACGCTTCAACGAGTGGCTACAGTTCGGGAAGTTTAGGAAGTGCCGCTCTCGCGCCATCTTATCACATGTGCCCATCACGTTGCCCCGGCAGTGCTTGCATGAGTACACGCCATCCTTCGACACACTCGCTATCCATCCCTTTGCCGGCATGCCTGCTGCCGCGCGCGGGGGGCGGGGGGGGGGGGGGGGGGTTGAGAGTTGGGGTGGATGTAACCCACCACCGGCAGGCAACACAGATGCGAGTGCGCGGCTGTCCGCGCTTGATTCAACGGTGAGCGGCGGTGACCGTGAGGCGACCCCGTACTTCATGCGCGTGCTGGGGCGTTACACAATCATCAGCAGTTAGGGCGGCTGCATTAAAACGCGCACCTACGAACACCACCTACCGCCTACCACCTACCGTACCACCTACATCCGCCCACACCTCCGCCCGTCGTGCCGCACATCGCCGCACACCGCGGGGTCAGCGGTCAGCGATGTGCGGTCAGCGATGTGCGGCGATGTGCAATGTATGAGTGCGTACATCCGCCTGTACTTAGCCCGGGTGCTCCGCGTCGGCGGGCGACACGCGAGCCCGCGTGCGCATATCAATTTGATGAAATTATGGAAACGAGAAATTCATATAGTACTTTACAGGTCGCGCGCGATAGTCGTCGCTACTGGGTATGAAATCCACGTCCCTCGTCCGTCCCGTATCGTCCCCGTATGTCGTCGTGCGTCACCAGTAGGGCACGTTTACGTCACATCTGAATCTCACAGTGCCAATGGCGGCCCGCGGCAGAGTTCTCGGCGGGTGTATCGAATGGAGCCTCTAAAACCGACGTGGCGCCGCCAAGGATGTAGCGCGCACGCAAACATGAGGCCATGCGCGGCCGGCCGTCCGCGCCGCTACAGCTTCTGCAGTACAGTATTAAGTATTGTTTGGGATTCAACATCTCATATTGTTTTAGGGTCGAAGGATAGAAGACGCTTGCGTAACGCGTAACGCTAAATACTCGCAGCAGAACGTGCCACGTCGATCGAGGCGTCACCGGAGCGTCACTTCCCGGCGTGACGAATACTCGTCACAAACCGTAACGGATACTTTTTTGGGCAAAATTCGAAATGAAAAAAGTCCCAAAAAAACGTTACGCGTAACGCCTGTATGACCCCGCGGCGCGGCTTTGCGTCGCACAATGCGCAAGATCCACAGCCACCGCCGCCACCGTCGCCAAAGGATCGTGCAGCATGCCCCCCACCAGTAGCACCCTCGCCGCGGGCACCCACACACCCAAATGGGTTGCCGAGCTGTCGTCATCGATATTCCTCTTTGCCTGCTCCATTGTTGCGGCCGAAGAGGTGCGAACTGCGATCCAGGCGGTGGCCCTTGCGGTGCTGGCGTCAGGTCACGCAAGTATGCGTCAGGCGGCTCGCCTCGCTGCCAGTCGCGCTCCCGTCATCGTGAGAGAGTATGTGCCCCACTTCAACCTCGGCCGCATCATACCAAACCGCCATGGCAACAAGTTACGCCGGCGCCTGGACTGGGCGGCTCATGTGCGTGACCTCACAGGCCAGGAATTCGTCAGGCGGTACAAGTTGCCGCCAAAGGCATTCCGCGCTCTTGTCCGCAAGTTATCCCCCGCACTGCGTAAGGACCCGAAATACGCGAGGAACGCAGGGACGGAGCCCATTGCCGTCGTTCTCAACGTGGCGCTCACCCTGCGTTTTCTAGCAGGGGCTCGTATGATAGAGCTGGTGGACATCTTTGGACTAGACGCAGCCACAGTGCGGAAGACGGCGGCGGAGGTCGTTGTTCAGATAAATATGCATGTTATACTCCATTTCCCTATAGCCATAATGTTCTGCTATACTAGCAGGTATAACCCCGCAAAGGTAGTACGACTACGCATCCGCGGAGTCGCTGTACATATTAGTATTGCGGGCGTAAATATTAGTAGTATAAGGCCGAGGACTGTTCTGGAATTCTCTAGAGTTCTCTGACTCAAGCCTTACGTGGCTAACACAGCACGGGTATCCCATGACACCCGGCTAACATAGCACAGGTATGACTATGACCTCGGCGGGTATAAATACCGCCTCGGACTAGTCTACTAGGCAGAATTCAGAGACAGAACTATAACCCAGGAACCCCTGTAACCAGAAGAGATTGGCCATACTTTCTAAATCCTTCCGCTGCATCCTAAAGGGCCTAAAGAACAGGCTTAAGCTAGAGCCTAACACTTGGTTTCGGAGCTTAGACAGCGGTAAGCGACGTAAAGATGGCTACACCAGGAGAGACACCACCTGAGGACAGCGGAAGCTTTCCGGTAGCGGCCACTGCCGGCGAAGCACAGCCGATTCCGCTCGAAGGAGGTCAAGAGGGCACGCAACCGACCCTCGTAACCATGATGAGCATGCTTCAACGACTAGCCGACCGAGTCGAGACTATGTCGACGGAGCAAGCGAGGATGCAAGATGTAGCGCAAGCTACAACGGCGGCAACGGCGGAGATTCGCCGCTTGGACGAGTACGTGCGACAAGGCTTCAGTCATTTCGACGACCGAGTGAACCGGAGCCGAGTTGTAGAGCAGCAGATGCGAGACCAGCTTCGTTCTGCCCGGACCAGCGACATGCCTGGGCTCATGCCGAGCGATGTGAAACCAGCGAAGATCGAGAAGCTATCGACTACGAATATCGACGAGCTACGGAACTGGTTTCGTCATGCACGGGGTTACCTGAAATATCACAACGTAAACCCGGAGGAACCTCGTAGCGTGTACTGGGCATCTGGCTATTTTCACGGACCTGTATCCAAGTGGTGGTACGCGCAAGTGGCGAGTACGCACGACGAAATTGGCGGCGGTTTTACCGGTATTACGCACATGGAGGCGGCACTAATCACCGAATTCTGTGGACGTACACCGGCGAAGCAAGCTCGTATCAATCTGGATCGCGCGACACAGCGGACTACAGTACAGAAGTACGCGAATTATTTCCGCGAGCAACTACTGGAGTTACCACATCGTCACGAGGAAGATAATGTACATGACTTCCAGCGCGGACTGAAACCCCATATTCGAAAGGAGGTTGCCCTGAAAAACCCTAAGACCCTGGCAGAAGCTGTACAGGCAGCTCTGGCTGTTGAAGCTGCGGAGCGGGAGACAGATGTGCACCGCGAGATCCGTCGCGAGCGCCTAAACATCATGGACGACGATGGCGACGACGACGAGCAGTACTACAGCAGTGCTGAGGGTGAGGCTACAGAACAAGAAGACGACCTGTTGATGGCGCGGCGATTGACCGAGGAGGAGTTTGAGAGATTTAAGAAGGAAGGTCGCTGCTTTATCTGCAGGGCGAAAGGTCATGTTGCGTCCGCGTGCCCGAGCAAGAAGAAGAAGATTTCTGAATATCGACCCAGAAAGACCCGGCCGGGAAACTAAGACGTGAGTCGGCCGCGCGCGGCGCGCGACAGGGTGAAGGACTGTCCCCTAAAACGGCTCGCGAGACTACAGAAGTACAGCCCTCGTATCCTCGAACGACACTGAGGCCTGATTTCCTCCACAAGGATTTCAGCGACTGGATGGTACATCGCGAATTATTTCACGAGTACACGAAGAAATACGGACCCTGCGACCTGGACGGAGCTTGCGATAATGACGGCCTGAATTCTCAAGTTTCTGGTAGTTTTTGCTGTCCGACGCGCCCATTTCAGGAACAGGATCTCGGAGAATATCGGCGTATTTGGCTAAATGCCCCGTATGACCGAATTGAAGAATTTTTGGGTCACTACCTTCGACAGAAGTTATTGCATCCGCATCTACGAGCAATTATTGTGGTCCCAAAATGGTCGCGTAAACCGTGGTTTCGACTACTTAGAAATTTTCGTCTGGTGGATGAGTTGCCAGCGGAGACTTCTGTGTTTACGTGTCCAACGAACGATGGCATAGAAGGTGCGAGACAAGATGTTGGCCCCACTCGATGGGCGACACAGATCTACGCTGACGATGGCGCCGGCGTACGGTTTCTACCGCAGCACCTGAGAACCCCACCGAAGCCTGAGTGGACGCACTCGAAGGTTCTAGTAACCGATGGAAGACGAGTGCTTCTGACTGTAGAAGACAGCGGACTGATTTGGTTTCCGGAAGGCAAGCGCGGCGACACGGACGCGACGCCGGAGACAACAGCAGTACGACGATTACTCGAGCAAACTGGGTACCGGGTACAGGAGAGCAATCTACGGTACCTCGGCACTCAGCGGACGGGAGACAACCGGTGTCCTGTATACCTGTATCGCGCTCGTCGTAATACTGTACCTGAGAAGACCCCTTTGAACCGTGCACTATGGACAACCTGGAAGAAATTATTGGAGGCACGAAGTACGGGTTATCTGGAGACGGAGACAGTACGCTACCCACTACGGTACGAAAGCTTCGGCGAACAAATTGATGAATATGTCAACCGTAACGTCCGACTACCTGGCGAAGACTCCACATCGCGTTTGTGCAACGTATCTTCACCGAGTGGTACCCGACTGCTGACTATTACTGGCGAATTGCGAGGACGACACTGTAAAATACTGGTGGACTCTGGTGCAACCGAAAATTTTGCGAGTACCGAATGGGTGCAATTGCATCAGTGCCCTACAGTATCCGGAGGAAAACACCGTATAAAACTGGCGAACGGCAGTATGAGTACCAGTACCAAACGGCTGAGGAGCGAAGTACTTACCGTAGGAGCTTTCGACTATAAATTGGACGCTATAGTTACAGACCTGGAGAAATTCGACATTATTCTCGGACAACCTTGGCTGGAAACAGTTAATCCTGACATCGACTGGACTGCTAAAATTATTAAACACCGGAAGACTGGACAACACATTGCTACAGCGGAACAGTATACAGTACCTACGACGGTTTACCACCTGGACGCGGCTAAGATGGCGAAGGAACTGAGGAAGAGTCGCGGCGAGGAACTGTTTGCTGTTGCGGTACGCGAGGTGTTCGATGCGGTAGCTGAGCTGCGCACGGACCAGTCGACCGAGTGGACCGAGGAGCTCAAGGAGTCCCTTATGGAGTTTGCAGACATCATCGCGGAGCCTACTGACCTGCCACCGGAGCGCGAGTTCGACTTTGAGATCAACCTGGAGAGTGATGAACCCCCCAAGGAACGAACGTACCGTATGTCACCAGCGGAGTTGCAAGAGGTACGGTCACAACTGGAGGAATTGTTGGCAAAAGGGTGGATTCGTCCGTCCAAGTCAAACTACGGCGCCCCAATTTTATTTGTGCGTAAGAAAGACGGCACTCTGCGTATGTGTGTGGACTACCGTAAATTGAATGACCTTACGAAGAAAGACCGGACCCCGCTTCCTCGTATCGACGAATTATTGGACTCATTGCATGGTGCGACTATTTTCAGTACTCTGGACCTGTACAAAGGCTACCATCAAGTACGAATTAAACCGGAAGACATCCACAAAACAGCGTTCCGGACACACTATGGACTCTACGAGTACTGTGTGTTACCTTTCGGCTTGACAAACGCCCCAGCTGGATTCCAGACTATGATGAACCGTGTTTTGAGCCCATATCTCGGCAAATTCTGCGTGGTATACCTGGACGACGTGCTGATCTACAGCAAGACAGCTGAAGAGCATCTCGAGCACATCAGATTGGTGCTACGGGAGTTGCAACGACACCACTTGCATATCAAGCTGTCGAAGTGTTCGTTCGGCGGTACTAGCGTGGAGTTTTTGGGCCATATCGTCGAAGCAGGACAGATCAAGATGGACCCCCGGAAGGTGGAAGCAGTTCAACAGTGGCCCGTGCCGAAGACAGTAAAGGACGTACGAGGTTTTCTCGGCCTTGCTGGCTATTACCGCAAGTTCATCCATAACTTTGCGGCTATTGCGGCGCCACTACATGACCTGACGAAGAATCAACCGGAGTTTGTGTGGACGCCTCGTGCTGATGCGGCGTTTCGTGCATTAAAGGACGCAATGGTACGAGCACCTGTACTGAGTATACCGGACACATCTGCGGACGCCCGTTACACATTGTATACAGATGCTTCTGGATTTGCAGTGGGAGCTGTGCTGCTGCAAGATCAAGGCTCAGGACTTCGACCTGTCGCGTACCATGCACGCAAGATGAACAAACACGAAGTTCACTACCCGGTACATGAGCAAGAGTTGTTAGCGGTTCGTGATGCACTCATCAAGTTCCGATGCTACCTTGATGGAGCGGCGGGCTTTACGGTCATCACCGACCATGACACACTACGGCACTTCTTTCGCCAACGCGATTTGTCGACGCGGCAAGTACGATGGCTGCAAGTGTTTGCGCCTTACCAACGACATATGGACATCGTCTACAAGCGAGGAGCTGCCAATCATGCGGACGCTCTCTCTCGGCGACCCGACTTAAAGGATGCGCTACAGAAGCTAGATCTGCTGAACAACTGGTCAGAAGACGAGGCTGACTGCGAAATAAATTCAGTTTTATTTGCTATGGAGTCGCGACTACAGGCGGACAACAAGTTTTATGACGAAATCAAGACCGCATATGACTCCGACGAGTACCTGAAATCGCGGAAGGCTTTACCATCCTGGCTAGTACGTCACAGTAATGGTCTACTGTACGCCTACGGCTCACGACTTTACGTACCAAATGTGGCGGACCTGCGACAACGAGCACTGTATGAATTACATGACGCGCCTACTGCTGGACACCCAGGAGGACGACGACTACTGGCGCGTACTGTGGAACTGTACTGGTGGCCCCGTATGAAACAGACTGTCACTAACTACGTGCGACGCTGCCCTACCTGTCAACGTACTAAGGCGGCCCGGCATAAGCCATACGGCTTACTTCAGCCCCATGACGTACCGTCACGACCATTTGAGGTAATATCCCTGGATTTAATCACAGATCTTCCGGAGTGCCAGGGGTATGACTCAGTAGTGATTTTCGTATGTCTACTGTCAAAGCGAGTAATTGTTGAGCCAACTACGAAGACAGTTACTGCTGAAGGCCTGGCGGAGATTATGCATCGCTCAGTTTTTCGTCATTTCGGCCTACCGGCTAAACTCATCTCTGACCGAGACCCCAGATTTATGTCGGAATTCTGGCAAGATATGTTCAAGACCATGGGTACTAAGCTGAACATCTCTACAGCTTTTCATCCAGCAACCGATGGCCAGACGGAACGGACTAACCAAACTTGGGAGCAAGTGCTACGCTGCTACGTGCACCCCCTGCACGATGATTGGGTCAACCACCTCACCAACGTGGAGTTTGCGATCAACGCTGCTCAGTCGACTTCGACTACTATGTCCCCTTTCAAGGCGACTTTGGGATTCGAGCCGACTACACCTGCTACTACTCAACTCGCAACCGAGCCGACTCGAGCTCTTCCGGAACACGTCAAGTATGTACAGGAGCTTCATCGCTTCGCGCATGATTGCGTACTGGAGGCTCAAACTCGTATGCAGACTGCAGCTAATCGTAAACGACTACCCGTACCATTCAAGACCGGCGACAGAGTTAAGCTGAAAGCGTCTCATCTGAAGTTTATTCAGCAACCCTGTGCTAAGCTACGCGATCGCTACGTGGGCCCCTTCGTCATTACAGAACAGATCTCGCCAGTTGCTTTCCGATTGCAACTACCTGCGGGCGTACGAGTCCACGACGTGGTGCACGCGAGTATGCTAGACAAGTGGTATGACGACCCTGACCAACCGGCGAAGTCTGAACGAGTACCGATTGTCCATGACGCAAACCGATTCCATGTTCAGGACATACTCGATGTTGCCTTCAACAACAATGGCACTGGACTACTGTTTCGAGTGCGATGGGCGTTCCCGTACAACGTACCAAGCGAAGACACCTGGGAGCCCCTACGCGGAGTCAAGCACCTGGACATTTTCCGGTCGTTCTTACTGTCTAAACCATACCGACAGTTTACTGAGAGCCCAGACTTCATTCGGTTCCGGAATCGCTACCCAAGCCGAGTACCTTCCGCCTGAACTTCAAAATCAAGACCAAGACTGTAGTTTCCTGTAGTTCTGTGACACCTGCACAGCGAGGACGCTTGTGCTTAAGGGGGAGAGAGTGTTATACTCCATTTCCCTATAGCCATAATGTTCTGCTATACTAGCAGGTATAACCCCGCAAAGGTAGTACGACTACGCATCCGCGGAGTCGCTGTACATATTAGTATTGCGGGCGTAAATATTAGTAGTATAAGGCCGAGGACTGTTCTGGAATTCTCTAGAGTTCTCTGACTCAAGCCTTACGTGGCTAACACAGCACGGGTATCCCATGACACCCGGCTAACATAGCACAGGTATGACTATGACCTCGGCGGATATAAATACCGCCTCGGACTAGTCTACTAGGCAGAATTCAGAGACAGAACTATAACCCAGGAACCCCTGTAACCAGAAGAGATTGGCCATACTTTCTAAATCCTTCCGCTGCATCCTAAAGGGCCTAAAGAACAGGCTTAAGCTAGAGCCTAACAATGCATCACCGGTTCCCGATCCAATCGGCGGAGGACTTAAGCCCCGCAGCATTGCAAGCCCACGCGGACACGATGTACGCCAGGAACAAAGGCACGCTCCATGGTTGTATTGGGGCGCTGGACGGCATGTGTGTACGGATATTGAAGCCGCGCCTGACATGTACTCCCAACCCACTTCACTACCTGAATAGAAAAGGCTTTTTTAGCATGAATTTGCAAGCCATAGCTGATGGAGACCGTAGGTTTCTATACATGTCTTTGGCTACTGCTGGTGGGACACACGATTCCTTGGCTTGGTCTGTGTCTAGCTTGGGCCACCACCTTCGCAATTGTCCACTCCCAGAGGGGTTTTGGATTGCAGGTGATGATGCATATGCATGCTCGTCGTCTTTGGTGTCGCCCTACTCTTCACAGGCGTGCCGCAAAGACAACACCAAAGATGACTTCAACCACTACCTGTCTAAGAGCCGCATAAATGTGGAGTGCGCCTTTGGCATCCTGGTGCGCAGATTTGGCGTTTTGCGCATTCCCATGGGATATTCTCTGAAGAATATTGCTGCAATTACTGAGGCGTGCATGAAGCTACACAATATCTGCATTGACAATCTGGTGGAGGAGACCAAGCCTCTGGAGGAGGATTGCACGCACAAAGATCATTGCGGCCGGGCTAGACGCCAGGACAAACACGCTTTCCCTGCCCCAGAGGGCAACAAGAAGCGCCAGAATGAGGCTAAGCGGGTGGCGCTTTGGCATTCTATTGTCGCCCGAGGACTCAAGCGGCCGAAGGTGAAGGCCGGAGACCTAAAGCGTAAACGCAAGCAGCCAGCGTGATATGCAGAGGATATGTAACAATTTATGTGAAAACTTTTGAGAAATTTGTTACATCGGCATGTGTACTACAACATGCACAGTATTCTAAATAAAGCGATGTGCTACGCTTGGATCAACACGGGGCTGCGGCTGGTGATCACCATTTCCCCCAAAATACTTTTCGTTCATATATGCTATTGCTTTATTGCGCAGATCCTCTGGCGCATTAGGGTCGCACGCAAGCCTAGCCATCAGATCATCTTTATGGCGTTGATTCTCAGCAGCAATCTGCAACTCAATGTTTTGGGCACTACCTCCATGCTGCTGATGGCTGGAGATGCTGCGCATCAACTGTGTAGCAGCATTCACCAAGTCGCTTGAGTGGCTGTCCTGGTGTTGCCCCGCAGGTTGTGATGCATGTGTGTCCATGTTCACTCTGACAACGCGAGCAGTAAATGCAGTGCACCCACTTAGTTTCACATTTCAACCAAAAACACAAAAGTGTATTGACGTATATGACAACGCAGCGACGCTGGCAAACTTACCGCGTAACAGACCTATGCCCCGCAGGGACGGGCGAGTCTTTGTATGGAGCCGAGTCGCCAGATTGGAAGGGGTCGCGAGCATCTCCCTCGGGCACTTGGCGCAGGAGTGCCTGAGAGATGCCCACTGACTCGTGGGATGAGAAGCACCACGCATACAACCTGCGTGACGCCAAGTGAGCGCATAACATGCAATTAAGTAGAAAAATCTGAATTAAGTGAACAAAATAATATAGAATGTAAATTACGCATGCACACTTCACACGGGAGATTGCACTTACATGCCAACATTGACTTGTCCATTCTTTTGTCTGCAGAATTCACTCTTCAAGGCCTCGTCTGATTGGCCTGCTCTGCCGCTGCTGGTAAAGTTCTTGGTGCAGGAAGATAGCCGGGCCTTTAGCTTCACAAAACGGCTCTTCAATTGGGAATCATCTCTATACTTCTTGACACAATTTGGGTCTAAAGACTGCAACATGCCCTCTCCTGCTGATGGATTGTCTAAGAAAAAATTGGCAAACTGATACTTCTCGCAATCATTGAAGATCTCTGCCATTTGAATGAATGGGTTCTCCCTATTAGGATTATCATAGATAAGCCTGTTCTCAAAACCTGAAAGCATTTGCTGGAAGAGGGCGCGTATCTTTTCATGGGCCACACAGTGGACTAGGCGCGCAGTCTCGCCGGACGACCAATACTTGGCGGTGTCGCCGTTGCCGCCGCCGTCGGCGTCATCATCATCGTCATCGCAGTCAGCCGCCACCACGAAGTCCGGCTCCTCATAATGCCCCTCTCTGCTGTCAGGAGCCTGAAGGTCGTCGTCTGCCTCGCTGTCACCGCGGCCACCACCATGCCCTCTGCCCCGCCCGCCCCTGCCTCGCCCTCTGCCTCGCTGCGCTCCTGCAATGCTCTCGATCTTCTCTTGCCTCTTCTTGGCCCGGTGCTTGGCTTGCCTCGCTGCCCCAGCAGACTTGCGCTTCTTAATAGCATTGTTGCCTGTAGCAACAGCCTGGCCAGTACCGACGTTGCCTTTATCCGCCGACTGCCCTTGGTGCTGAGCGCTGTTGGAGATACGCTGTTGTTGGTCGCTCGCCTCCAGTTCTTGGAAACCTCCATTGCAACCGCACCACTCCGGGGCTCCAGGCGTCTCGGTGTCCGTAGCGCCACAAAAGGCATGAAAGTGCCCCTCGCAGAATGCGCACTGGTGCTGGCTGCCGCCATGAGTGGCTTGAACTCCAGTGAAGAGGGACATTCGGCCATAAATTGAGTTGCGGCACGTCGGCGCACAACAGGCGACCCGAACGGCTCCTACATGTATGAACAAGCCATAGCGTCGACTTCAGAAGCACACGGATACATGTGCAGAAAGCAGCGTTAGTTAGGTGCGGGGTTCGCACCCGGCGGTGTGGGTGGGATTAGCTGTTGGAGGCCTTTGCCGGCGCCACCTTCCTCGCTCTCCTCCGACGAGTCCGACCCGCAGAAGTCCCCTTCCTCCGCCGCCTCGCCGCCAAGTTTGTAGGTGCGGATCGCGGCAGCCATATGCGCGTCGCATTCCTCCTCAATCGCGGCCATACGCGGCGGGCGGAACGCAGACGCGCCGCGGGTCGTATGCTGCGTCGAGGCGGCGGTGAATTGAGAGGACAGGCGGCGAGGATCGGCGTCTAGGGAACCATGGGCGCGGGCCTCCTTCTCTGCCGACCGTCGTTGGTGCCGCTCAGCGCGAGCGGAACTACCATCCCCTGTGCCGCGAGAGGACATAGCGACTAACACGTATCAGCGGGCAGCGGGTAGCGGCGGCGGGGGTGGTTCGGGTGGTAGTGGGCAGTGGCCAATCGGGGGCGGATACGGCTCACAATGCCGCTGATCGGGGCGCGGCAGCGCGGAACCACAGGCCGGCGTGACGCGTGACGGCGAGTCGCACGAGCGTCTTCTATCCTCTCAGATGTCTTCGGTGATTAATTTAGCGAAGAGCGTAAAAATCTCAGCCAATCAGATCGCAGTATTTGCTGCGTTACGCGTAACGCAAGCGTCTTCTATCCTTCGACCCTTACTGATGTCCGGTATTGTCCCCCCCTTTTCTGAGGGAAAAAGGCAGCTAAAACAACAAATCAAGTTGTGACGGACTAAGGATTATTGCTAGCGACCATGTAATCAATATCAAGCGGTAGGCGGTGCTCCATCATTTTGTTCGCGATACATTATTATTATTTCTAGTTAATTCCTATTATTTCTCCGAAAGGGACTAATTCGCCCATGACTGCATGGCTGTCTAGGCCCGCACCCCGTACCACGCCACCCGCTCGTCCAGTATGGTGTCCCTCTAACCCCCCCCCCCCCCCCCCGCCCCCTTGGAGCTTCCATGGGCGGGCCATGGTCGGCGGTGCATATAATGGTGCGCGGCGTATATGCGGCCGCGCACATGGGTGCCGAGTGCATACACCAACTGAGCACGCGGCACTGTTGTGTTACCAATGGGACACGGCCGTCACCGCGCATCGCGCGCGTCACCAAATCCGGCATATATTTGTAGTAGGACCTCTACTTTGGGAAGTTTTTAGGGGGCGGGTGGGCGGGGCCCCCGGCGGCACGTCATGTTCGTGCCGGTCTGCTTTCGGCCAGTGTCCCTCCGAGGGGCACTCGTCGTCCGGCCGATGAGATGACACGGTCAACCGACGTCGGCGGCGCACACCGCCTTCCGATCGACGCACATCCCACAACATGCGCGCTGCCATGGTATTGGCAATGGTCCCCTAACCCTTTCGGCCACTGGGCTCCCGGACCACTTCGTATTTAGCATGAAATACCATGTACTCATCATGTAATCTTACCAGTAGAATGACACTCGTCTGTCGTCATTCCGTGACACTCGTAATAAATTGCACCATGCGCATAGAACTCGTCATCGCGACGCCATATCAGCGGTGGTATATCCGGGATCTGCCTCTAGAAGCCCGAACGCCCCACCGCCCGCCCTAGCCCCAGCACCACCCCGGCCCCGGGCCGGCACTCCAGCCGCCGGCTTGGTGGGCTTCATGGCCTCTTTGGCCGGCGGGGACTCCGGGCTACTGCCCTCGTCGACGTTGTCGCCGGGGACGGCTTGCGTGGCGGCGAGGTTCTTGACCGCGTTGGTGTTGTGCTCGATAATGATGATGCCGCCTGCCCTCTTTTGTTACTACTTCAGCACGCCCATCAAGCCGTAGATATTTGGTGACGCAGCGGGGCCCGCCAGCGCGGCCGCAACATGACCTTGTTGCGCTGAACACTTGATAGGATCGGCTTACCTCCAAACGTATGGACAGGGCGGGGGTCTGACGCAGCAACCGCAACTGTCAGTATGCGTGTTGATTGCTTGTCGCGGCGGTGGCTGTGTAATCGAAAAAGTGCGAAAATAAACGCGACTCAACTGCGGCTTCTCGGTGCGGTGTCACTTCGCAGACCTTCTCCTCACCCTTGAAAATCACGTTAGACGGGGGGGCACAGTACCTCCCCAGCTCGCTGTGCTGGCAGGCGTCTGCAACCCGGTCAAGGGCCTTCGCGAGTCGGTCCTCGCTCGGCAATGGCCCCGTCTTCCTACCTACTTGGCCGTCCTTGCCTCATCCTGGAAGTATGATTGAGCGAGGTAGTTCCTCGCGTTTCCCCGCTTCATGTACATCACAAGGTAATGCACCGTCAGAGCAACCCACAAGGATGGTCGCAGTGGAGTTGGGAGGAAGGGGGGTGTACTCTCGGAACGCGGCGATGATGGTCTCCTTGGCGTAGATGTGGTTTGCGTCTTTGTAGCCGGCACCACGGTAGTTGAAGATAATGTAGCATATCCGCTCGATGTACGGGGGCGCGGCGATGGAAAACCTCGGCGTCTTCTTCAGAGGGTAAGGGATCCCCGTCTGAGTGTCGCGCGTCTAGCATTCGTCAAAGACACCCGGGAGCACCGCGCCTTGCCCCGAGCTGCATGACGAGCAACAGCAAAATCGCAGTACGGGGCGGTGAACGCCTGTGAAATTCAAATTCTCTACGCATTCTTGTCAGCTAGCACCCGCCGACTCATTGTACCTTTCAGGGTGGACTCCAGCCCCCAGCTCGTGATAGTTTGGGATGGACCGTCGACGGAGGCGTTGTTAACGCCAATGCCCACGATGCCAGATCCTCCGGGGGGCGGGCGGCGGGCGGGCGCCGCCTCGGGTGTTGGGTTCAAGATATGGGCACGCATCGCGTCGGGTAGTACGCACGGTAAAATACAGCGTGACGACACCCTCATCGGACACTTGAAAACCTACCTCAAGCAGGTGCTTCTTCCCGGCTTCGTCGTACTGCTTCCGCTCAACGCAATTGTTCAGTATGCCCGGGAGAGCATAGCCGAACGCGTCCTCGCCATGGGGTTGCTCTGGGTGAACGCGGATATGGCTATTGGTCGCTTGGCCGCGGAACGGTGTCGGCCGCACGTTATCAACGATGCGGCATGTGCTGCACAGAGCACCGAGTGGTATGGTCATGCCTCCAGGCTTCGCAGATTTTGCAATAGCATGGGGTGCATGGAATTAGCTTGGCGTGGGTGGCCATGATGGGGGGTGCTGGGAGACGAGCAGCTACGGTACTGTTTGGCGGGTGTGTGCGAGTGTGCGTCAGATAGGCGCAGCTGATGCTTGCAAAAAACTAAGTCTGGCGCCGCGCCTGGACGACACCTCATCGCGCTCCGCTGTTATATAGCGCATATCACTCCAGCTTGCTGCGTAGCCATAGCGTAATATCACGTATGGCGACCGTATACAGCGTTAACATGAAGACACATTTGACACACATTTGCTACAAAATCTTAATTCGGCCGTAGATACCCCTTAACGGGGAATGGGTTGCGAAATCTGGCGTAACCCGCTTTTTATTCGACGGCACGCGTCTGCACACGCCCAACCAGTGAGATAACCAGTGAGATAGTCAGCCCAACCGGCTGACTACATCGGGGCTGGCAACGGCTTGTAGTGCCGCATAGCACATGGTGTGGCAAAGTTGTCGGCTTCTCCTAGCTGCCGAGCCCAAACCCATGCACTCAACCAGCACCCACCCGCCGCCGGCATCCATCGTCACCCACCATATCCACGGTTACTCGCCTCGCCGAGTATGCCCAAGCGCCACCGGGCGCACGAAGCGTACGACGGCGTCACTACGGAGTTCAGCCGTTACCTCACCTGGCATTTGATCGTGAGGGGGTGCATCCATCTCGAGCCAGGGTGGGTTCCAACCCGAAGGGCCGACACCAACTTGTATGCCTCTCTTGACAGGGAACAGACAACGCCGGGCATCCCTACCGTTGGGGCAGAGGGTCTCCGGGGCTGGAAGTTCTTCCTCATAGACGCGCCGGACGATACCCGGGTTTCTGATAATAGAGACACGTTTAGCGAAGTCGAGCGATCGGATATGGCTCGCTGCGGCTCGGGGTCAGCTGTACCGGGCCCGGAGGTGTGCATCGAGAAGGAGCCACAAGGGAACCAACCGCTGCGGAAAGCCTTCGTCGACCAGTTCAAGTTCTTCACGGCAATGGCGCTTGCGGCTACGGCCCTGCTCTCCCGCTACATGCACTTGATTCATCCCCATGACGCGGTGATCAATGTACACAGACTGATTGAGGCTGCCAAGGATTGGAAAGCCGACATGGCGGGTGGCATCGTCCCCGATTACCCGCACCTAGCAAGTGCAGCCGCAACACTCAGGACAGGCTTGCTGCCGTACTCCAACATCCCATGGGGCATGGATGAGGTCACCGGGCCTGCGGCCGCCGTGATGACTCCCATCAAGCAATGAGCAGATAGATACCAGCAGCCATGATCTTGTTCTATAATGGTCGTCTCGCAAAATTTGCAGTGAAACCAGCTCATGAGATGCTCCACCCCCCTTGGGAGAGGAGACTGTGGACAGATGAGGCACAGTTGGGCCACTAGCCAAAGTGCTTGAAGGTACAAGCAAATGAGGTATAGCTGCCCATAGCCAGTAAAGTAGCGAGTAGTAGTAGCAGCAGAAGTGCTGTTATTTTAGCATTGTGTAACATTCTGACAAGCCGTTGACTGTACCAACGGCGTCACCACCCTTTGCAGTCGCACGTACCCAAATTGCCAGCAGGGGCTGTTAAAAACCGCCGTCGATGCAGATGGCCGCCGAGCGCAACAAGGGGGGCTAGGTTTTGGGCGCTGGGCGCTGGGTGTAAGTAATCGTAGCAGTACTTAGCGAAACATGGCTCCACTCGTAGCATTTCGCGAATTGAGTTGATTGGAGAATGCAAGACATAAGCTTGAAACCAATACGGTCGAGCATATTTTAATCCGTTACAATATGCTGGTGGCATTACAGTATCTATCATGTAGCGGTATTATGACTTGGTACCGCGGAGGCGCGGACATGGCAACTAATATCCTGATAATTGAGGAGTCGTAGCGCGTACTGTACAGCTGACATGTTATACACCCCTGCACATAAGTTTGGGGTCCCTTTTCGGCAGTCTCAAGACTTCAGAAGTCTAGGGTACCTGAACGTAGGGCATATGAGATGAAACCCTGGAATCTCAGAGGGTTTTATAAAACCTGCATGATGAGGGGCTGAAACCGAAGCTTAAAGGCCTTTGACTAGGGAATCACGCTGCACTTGGTGCGTGGATGGGCGTCGCGTGCAACTGCACCAAAACCGGGGTCGGTATCACGCACACGCCGACGCGCGTGAATAGACAACCAAACGGCGGGATGGCCATGAACGCGTGAGGAAACACATTGGCAAGGGGCTCGGGTGCATTTGGTTGGGGTGCAGCCGTGTGGGCGGCGGCCAGTACATGTCGCGTTGCAATACTGGCATGACATCAGTGTCGGCCACGCGCAGCAACATCCCATTGACTTTAAAACGCTATAACTTCTCAGGGTTTGCTCAGAAAAACTTTAAAAAAAACCACGCAATTCCTCGTTCAAATCTGCGTCGAAAACAATCTTCCAAAATCAAAAACAGATTTTTTGGGTCCCCGGAAAAAATCCCCAAAGATGATCATCCAAGTTGCCCCTCACTGCCTCATGTGCCCACCCATATCGGGCTCGTGTCTTTGCGCCAAGTGCGTGTCTAAGCCCCATACTCAGTTGCGCGAGAGAGTTATGTATGTGGATGACCACGGACCACCAACACTTGGCATGTGCCACCTCCTAGCGATACACACATCTACCAGCCAAAATGCCATTTTCCACAGCATTTTTCAAGGAATTTCATGTTAATCAAAATCCACGCCCCTACCGCGCCACCCCGCCCACGAAACGGTGCAACTGGCATTCCACCACGCGCCCCCATAGTAGAGCATTGCCCTACACCAAGGGGGCCATCGAGCGCCTCTCCTACGTGCGGCTGCCACAGAAACAACAGCCTTTTCACCCCAAAACTGCTCCCCACAGTGGCCAACTTGTCGTTGCGGTGTCACGTCGTGCCCATAGCGACATGCTTTCAGTGGCCTACACGCACGGTGTGTGCAACTTATGCCAAGGGCCGTATCCACCGAGTTTGGTGCGACGAGTGCCGCTATTTCCATAGGTTTGGACGGTTGGCGCAACCCACAACTTTCTGGCGCCAACGCATCATGCACTGATTTTCGCGTTTTTGAAAGGGCGCCCACAAATGGTCGTGTTGTCGCGCGGGTGGGTATAAAGCGCACAATAGGCGTTCGCCCGAACTATTCCCACTGTAGTTAGCATGTATGCACATGCAGCCGGCGTTATCCTCGCCCATGCATGCGCTATGCGATCGAAAATGCAAAACCCGGACTTATGTGGAGGGGTGTAGTAGTACGTAGCTAAATATTACAACGAATCTTACTGGCGCCTAGTCGTGGCCCTACCATTCATAATATGTACCGTATGAAATATCGGCACAGCAGTCTGACTATACGAGTACATGGTACTTGACCATAATATCGGCGTCGCAGGTTTTGTGGTGGTACTAGTGCAGTCGCTAGGCGTAACCCTAACATTCCAACCCCTCTGAAAAATCCAGGACGGGACGAACTAGAAAGTGTTTGTTCGCGGCGCCGAAGGTCTGGCGCAATAGATGTCGGTTGGCGGTGGAAGCGTGATATAGCAGCAACAGCAGCATCACGTGTCAGCGCTCCGGGATGGACGCCGGAGAACGCGACGGGTGGCGCGCTCGCAGATTGGCGTAGTCTTTTGAGCTTAGTGTGTCTTGCAGACGTCGGCTCGCCCTCGCGAAGTCGTGTAGCGCCTCGACGCGTCGCAGCGCGTTGTACGGCTCCCAATTGTCGTGACTGGAGTCGTAGTTCAACCAGCGCACGAGAACGACGGGGCAGGCAGGGTCCCCGCTTGAACATATCCTCGTGGCGCTCGATAGAGAAGCCGAGCACGCGTTCAACGACGAACTCGTCGACGGGGGGCTCCACGCTGGACGGGGCTGCAGCGAGCTGTGCGTCTGAGTTGACGCACCGGCGCAGTCAACTGATGTGAAACACGTTGTGGCAGTCGAACGGCGGCGGCAGGCGCAGACGATGCGCCCGGCTGTAGATTTTGGCCGTGACCGGGTACGGGCCGATGTAGCGCTGTCGGAATTTGCGTGTCGGCTAGTTGCATATAAGCAGATGATCCGTCGAGAGCCAGACTTGGTCTCCTTCGGCGAACTCAACATGGCCGGTTTTGCGGTCGGCATAGACCTTTTGATATTCATCAGCAAGCTCCAATTGCTCAGAAATCAGCGTGTGAATATCCTGAATATTTGCAGCTGTGTTGTGTGCATGTTGCTCGGCAGTAGCAATCATGTCGGGTGCTATCAGTGGCATCATGCCATAAATTGCCTCAAAAGGGGCATAATGTGTCGCTGAATGGACTGAATTGTTGTAAGAAAAATTCAGCAAGAGCCAAACGACTTAACCAAGAGTCATGTTGCTTGTGAACAAACGCACGTAATATTTGCTCAATAGTTTTGTGGGTGCGTTCAGTGTGACCGTCCGTCTGCGGGTGGTAAGCTCTGGAAATATTTGGCTTTGTCTGCAGAGCTGTAAACAATGATTTCCAGATCGCTGAAGTGAATAATATGGGATCTCTGTCAGAGATGATACATCTGCTGAGACTATGGTGCATGTAAATATTGTCAAAATGTAATATAGTCTGCTGGCCAGCTGTGTCGCATCGATCCTAATATTGCATGGCACAAAATGTGACTGTTTGGTGAATGTATCAACAAACGTAGCAACGGCATCATGGCCGTTCACCTCAGGCAAGTCGGATATAAAATCGATAGAGATAATCTCCCAAGGCTTGGTTGCCTTTGGCAAGGGAAGCAAAGAACCACAAGGCTTGGTGGTAGCCGCTTTGATTCTGGCGCAAACATTATCACAGTGTTTGCATAAATGCTTTGCTGTGGTATTCATATGTGGCCATCATGACATACGCATTATGTTGGAAATAGTGCGGGTATGGTTGGGGTGTCTATTACCGACATGATACTCCTCAATGATGAGTTTCTAAGCTCAAAATCATTGGGTAGACACACCGTATCTGCCATGTAGTAGAGACCACCAGTCTCATCCTGGCGAACACCGTTATGGGTACATCCATGGCTGTAGGCAACATCAGTGATGTAGGCAGCTTTGATCTTGTTGAACAGCAGCTTGCTGTCAATCTGCAAGAGGGACATTGCTGACAAATAGTCCTGCATATGTTCGAGGTAAGTGTCAACCAATTGGTTTTCATATTCAGTCAACGCATTGTGCAGGTCAGGGCGACGTGAGAGGGCATCCGCCTCGTTGTCAGCGCCTTAGCGATATAATATCTGCAACACAGGCTCAGTAGTTTGTGGGTTGACTGTCATGTATGTATGGTGAAATCTCATGAAACCATAGGACATGGCGTCTGCCTAATCCTTCCTGTACGGGCAAATGTCTCAATGTGGCATGGTCAGCTATAATAACTGTAATACGGCGACTGCCTCCCAAATAGCAGCGCCATTCTTTTAGGGCACACACCACACCCAAGATCTCTTGGTCATAGGTGGGATAATTCGTCTGTGCAGCCTGCAATGTCTTTTGCATAATAGCTGCATGGGTGTAAGTGGCCATCATCCAGGTATACAAGTGTAAAGGTAGGCTTGTGTGGCTGGAGTGTAGATGTCATCAGGCATCGAAATAGGAGGTAGCACTCGTGAATCCAAATGGCATAACTAGCCACTTGAATTGACCATAGACAGTTCTGAACGCTGTCTTAGGAACATCAGGTGGATTAATCCGAAGTTCGTGATAACCTGAGGAGTAAATCAAGAGCTGAATGGACAGTAGCGCCGGATAGCGTACCAAGTAATGCATCAGCAGGTGGAACAGAGATCTCACTCTATTTGGTATATCTATTAAATTGACGGTAGTCAATGCACATGCGCAGACCGCCGCCATTGGCCTTGCGGGCAAAGAGGACAGGAACTACATATGGAGAGAAGGAGTCATGTATAAACTGTTTCTCAAGAAAAGAATTCAGTTGTGTTTTTAGTTCTTCTAATTCTGCAGGTGACAATATGTACATTTTTCTTGCAGGAGCTGGAGTATCAAGAACAAGAGGGATCTCATGATCAAGACCAGGGCGTAATTGTGGAAGGCTGTCAAGTGGAGAGCATATTGGTTTATGCTTCAGCAATAAGTATCTGATCTGAGCTGTATAAGCCGCAGACTGGTCAGTGTCAGTTGCGCTTATCTCATCATCAATATCGAGTTCATCACTCTCTTTGGTGGCATTGTATTGCTTAACAATGGCGCAGAAATAAACTGTGCCAGGGTCATGTTTGGCAATCTCTCTGGCCATGGCACTAGCATGAACCATTCTGACATTGGCCTGGTGGGGCTGTGTCTGACATTGGACTTAAAGTCCTGTGGGAAATGTCATCAGACCAAATTCCCGGTCAACATGTGGGTTGTACTATTTTAGGATTTGCATCCCTAAAACCAGGTTGAAATTATTTTGTAATGGTGTGACTGTGAATTCAATGGCCATTGTGTAATCGGTAATATTAAATTCAAGGGTTGTTTTTGTGAAGCAAGAACCATCCTACCATGACCAAGAATAACTCTGACTTTATTTGAAGTGGTGTAGTTCGTACTTTATTCTCTTTGGCATACTTGGTGCTGGCAATATTTAAAGTAGCACCACGGTCAACCAGTATTGAAGGTGTTACATTGAATTCAACGCTAGTGGGGTGTAACAACAATAAATCATGATCAGACTTACTGGTTACATAACATTTTCCTGTCATCATACGTGACTGATGAGACTTATTGGCATTTTGGTTTATACTCCTTGCCTTGCTGCTCAGCCATCATTGTTTTGAGTTCCTCAGTGGTTATTATGACATCATTATTTGCCTGGACTGAACGTTCCTCAACAGTGTAGTCAGCCAGGTAGACATCAACATACCACTCAGTGGGTCCAATAGGTTATATGTAAGTATCAGTTGCTGAACTGGGTGTGTGAAACAAATATGTTCCAGCAGGCGGGTAGCTGTGAATTTTCTTACATTTTGAAAGCAACGGTTTCCACGATTGTCCTAATTGTGAGGACCATGTGGGTATATGGCTATAATTGCTCGTGTGTCAAAGGGCGACTCTTGTCTTTGCATCTCAAAATGTTGCAAGATGGGCATGGCTGTGTCATTATACATTGGATTGATGAACACAGTTTTATCTTTGATGTCATGTTGCATGAATGGTTTCTCAGCATTGCAATAATCTGAACATACAGCATCATCTGCTGAGGCACATGCATCAAAAGTGACTTGATCATAAGCATAAGTCAGCCCCTTGAATTCTGCTTGGTCAAACACAACGTAGTCAATTGGACATGCATTTGGTTTTGCATAGTTGTCAGTTTCAGTGTCATTCTTTCGACTGTTGTTTTTGATGCGCACTCGAGATCTCTTTTGCGTAACAATCAGTTGGGCATGCATTCCAGCATGTTCCTTTTTGTCTGACATTTTTGTCGACATTTTCTCTGCACCCTGTCTCGTCCCGCATGTCGGCAACGAGGTTTTGATGCGCACTCGAGATCTCTTTTGCGTAACAATCAGTTGGGCATGCATTCCAGCATGTTTCTTTTTGTCTGACATTTTTGTCGACATTTTCTCTGCACCCTGTCTCATCCCCGCATGTCGGCAACGAGGTGTGAATGAGTACAGGCCGAGTACTCATTGTGAAGCACCCATGAGCTTCATGTTCAGGGGTGCAGTGCCGCGGGAGCGCAATGCTCTACCATATCGACATCTGTATTCTCGATCTCATGCAGGGCGGGCTGATCATGCAGTCTTTGAATGCATTTTCGCATGGACTCGCATGCATTTATTGCATGGACTTCATCTTACTCGATTCTTCGACTTGCTTGGCTAGCTTACTAGCTGCCACTTTGGCATTGCATGCATTTTTGCATGGACTCGGCGACATGTCAGTGTCAATTGTCTCAATTACATTGAGAGGCACATAATGTTGGCATGCCGCCCAACACCGTCATTTCTTTTTCTGTAAGTCGATCTTGTCGACTTGCTTGGCGAGCTTGTTAGCATCCACTTTGGCTTTGAATTGTTCTTTGTCCTCTTCGGGCGCATGGCGGCATTCATAAATTTAGTGGCCTTTTTTGCCGCACTTGGCGCACTCGCCAGAGAAGCGACTCTTTTTTGCGGGCGACTGGGCAAGCCGTCCTGAGCAGCAGGGCGACTCGGGGCAGAGCTGGTCGACGCTTCGTTGTTGCGCGACCACGGGTTTGAGAAGGTCGGCATGCGACGATGACCCGAATACTCCTCGAAGTGATCGACGCTTGTGGGCCTTGATGTTGGCTTGCCTCTCCTTGGGGCTCTCGACAACGAGGCGGTGCTCCTCGTCGATAGCCAAGAGATGCTGGAAAAGCAATTCGTGAGTCGAGACAGTCGTTGGCGTGGTTAGCCATCTTAAGTACCTCGGCTCTCTCGCGCTTGGGAATCGCCTGCAAAATACGGTGCACTTGCAAGTACTTAGGCACGGCGAAAGATCCATGCAACAGCGTGGCACCACTGACACGGAGCGGGCATACGGGCGGCAGTTCTTATTACATGAGTCAGGGATCAAGTTCCTACGTACATGCATGGACCCAGACTTCCCTAGCCTGCCTATGTGGCGGCCATGCTTTATGGGATAGTGGGAGGCCGCTGGCGCAGACGATGCGGTGGATACGTTTGAGGGCACGGGACCGGGCTGCATGGGCGCCGCTGTGGAGCCAAGCACCTCAGGCGCCCCCGCCACTTGGGAGGACTGCGAGGTGGCGCTGACTAAGTGTTGTGAAGGAGCTGGCACACTGGAGCCTGAGCCGGCCGGGAAGGACGAATATTATGCAAGGGGGCTCGACTCCCATGACAGCAAGTGACCCCCTCCCCCCCGCCCCCCCCCCCCCCGGCCCCATGCCGCCCTCTACCTCCAAAGTAGCTGGAATCGTAACGCAGGTCATAGGTCATAATCTCAACGCAACATGTTCCGGGTATATACTCAACTTCCTACTACCATGTGAACCGCTTATTTACTATGTACCCTGCCGCGCGTTGCTACTACCCTGCCGCGCGCTGGCGCCCCGCTGCCCCGGCCGCGCCGCGCTGGCGCCCCGCTTCCCTGGCCGCGCTAGCAAAGGAAATGCGGTTTGTGAAATCGACGGACATGAATTGATTTCACTCTTATCTGCGGTCAAGAATGATTTTTGGTAAGGCTTGCCATACTGTTACACAATGTTAAAATTACAGCACTTCTCACTTTCCCGCCGGCCCGTAACACCGGGCGAAGTACTGAGTATGTACTAAATCCGGTCATCGACAGATCTGAGGAGCAACATGACGCCGGGGCCGGCACTTTTCTGGCCGCGCTGAGGGGCGGCAGAGTACAACAGCCAGCGATCCACACGGTCGCAACTGCAAATAAATCGCAGGCACCCAACTCCCACCAGCAACCCGCCGACACATACGCGTACTGCAACGCCCATCCTACCTGCTCCTCACCGGCCTCCCCGCCGGCACGGACGGTTCCACCCATGTGGCCCTACTGTTCGGCGATCGGGTGGCCCAACATCAAGCTATACATGAAGAATCACGCGGCCGGACTGTGACGAACGTGAACCGCACCCTCAGCCCCAAAATCGGTGTCCAAATCCTACCGGCAGACGTCTGGGTGGTGAATCGCCGCCCTCCCAAACCCACCGCCGCTGACCCAACCGGATCGAGTGGCACCAGGCTTCCCACTACCACATGGTCCGTCATCCTGCGACTGGCCCGCCGAGAAACGCCCGCTAGCGTACTGCAGACCCAATGGAAAGGAGAGGGCGCGGCGACCCTCGACCGCCAGGGACGCCGCATTTCCAACCGCCTGCTCGGAGCGCCGCACCTCGACGACATCGAGCGCCAAGTACAAACGTGTGGATTCGCTCCCCCTCATTCAGAGGGCTCACAGAGGCCGACATGTGGCAGCACCCGGCGGAAGGCCTCCTCCCGGCGTACGACCAACCCCTACCTGGCGAAGCGGCGGCAGACCAAACGGCGGAAACGCCAGCAAACACTTTGGCACGCGCCGGCGTGAGAGCATGGGCCGAGTACGAGGCCGATACAGACGCAGACGACGCCGTCATCTGCCCCCCGACCCGCACCTTATTGGCCCCCGTGGAGGTCCGCGAGGTGTGAAAGGCCCGCCGCTCTGCCGACTCGGTGCGACTCGAACTCCTCGATCCCGATGCGGCGCGCATGGAACACGACGTGTGCCACGATGCCGTACTGGCGCTGCCGTTTGGCGACCAAACGAAGGGCAAAGCGGTGGTCCAGCTCATTGTCGAACATAGCGGAGAACGCGGGGACCCGCCAACCACCCCACACCAGGGAGTGATGCCCCCAGCTTTATTGTCCAAGCAGTTCTTCCGATGCACGCTGACGGCCAAAGCGATCCGCACCGGCCCCCTAACCAACCTGGAGCTGCCGACGGTCGAGCAGCTAGCAGAGGCCACCGCAGCCACCATCAGCCATCGTATCAACACACCCCCGCCCGGAGCTGCAGCACGCCCAATATGGCTGACGAACACCATGATGGCTGCTTGCGTCGAGATGCAGCAACCCCACACCGATCCTACACTGCTGCGAGTAGGGGACGACAATCTCGGCGCCATCTCCCTCGGCAAATAAAGAGAACGAGGAGTTCGCGGACACCCTGCGCCTGGCAGTGGCCCTTACCTCTCCTATCGCACTACTGCGGGCGGTACGTCTCAGAACCATCGTCATCTACCTCACGGAGTCAGAGTTCGATCCCTCGGAGCTCCTCGTGCACCCCTTCAGCCATACGGTCAGGGAAGCGGGAGAACTCGGCGGCAACACGGCCCAGCACAGCCAGCTCCGACGCACAGCGATGGGCATGTGCAAGAAGGCTCGGAAGACGTACCCCTCCAGCATCCCTCGCCCTTCGGGCCGAACAACGCCCAATATACATCCTCACCCTGGAGCTGACCGCCCACCACCACAGCATCATCGGCGGCACCCGTGGGACTGACAGAACGGAGCAGTGGCGTAAAACAGTCTCGAAAGCGTGCGGGAAGATCAAGGCCGCGCCAACTGATGTAACTGCGGAGGGGCGACCTTCGGGCGCCACGCCGACATCACCACCAGCAGGCCTATTGGCACCACTAGCGAACGAACCCAACAACCCATGCCGAACCCCAGACCCGAGACACTCCCCCCCCCCCCCCCCCCCCTCTGGGTTCGAGCACATGATACGGAAGCGAAGAGTGGTCGCTGATGCCGTTGCAGCCATCGACCAGCGCCGAGCAGCAACGGAACAAGCCCCCGGAGCAGCCCATCCAGCCCCTCCACCTACGACCACTGCCCCAACAGCAACCGCCACAACTGGAGTGCATTCGGATGACGAGGCGGAGCTTGAACTGAATTACGAGGAGAACGACACCACCATGGACGTGGACACCGCCCAGCACGCGGCAACGGAGGCACCATGTCTGGTTGACATCACCCTCGACTCCCCCCAACACTCAACTGTGCAACGCACATCCCGTGAAGGCACACCATACGGCACCACAGAACGACTGGTCGAGCTCCATCACCTCACCACCACAACCGCAGAGCTGCTCGCCGAGACCTCCCCTGCCAGCCAGCCTGCACTTGCGGCCGAACTGGCCAGACTCACAGCGGAGTCACATCAAATGCACAACCCACAGCGCCACTCGACCCAGCTCGAACACCACCCCCAGCAGCCCCTCCCAACATGCAAGGGCAAGGCAGCCACGTCTGCCAAGCACAAGAAGAAGCAACCTAGCGGTCGTAGCCACTCAGGCGGCACCACCCGCAACCGCAGCAGGAGCAAGTCCCGCCTCTCTCGCACTCACGCCTCCGACAGCGAATGGGAAACAGACGACGAAACAGCCCAGCCATCTCTCAGCTCTCATCAGTCACCGCCGCGCGACCCACAACAGCAACGAACATACCAGCTGCTTCAAAAACACCGGCCACTACTAACCCTTGTGCCCGACGCAGCTACTCAGATGTCACACACTAATGACATCACCGCCCAAAACACAGGTCACCCATCGCAAATTACCACAACCCCCACATACAACAAATACTCACTGCCGTGAAGGAGGGCATCGCATCCCCCACTAATCCTACTAGCCGGCTCAACGGTGGATGAATACTGAGCAACACTTAGCTATTCCGGTCAGCCCCCTTCCCCCATCTCACCTTAGTAGCTGTAGGCGAGACGCTCCGGCTGCCTAACATTACCTGCTAAGCTGTGAATGGGATATCCCTGACTTAGGTAGGGACAACAGGGGGGCGCTGCTGTCCTATCTATAAACCGCTTGAAGGAGGAGGGGCTTGGACACACAAGAGGAAGGCCGGTAGCTTGAACTGTAATTACAGCTAGTGTTCCCTACCATGGTTAGAGATAGCAAGCCCTAAGAACAATTCGGTATGGGCCAGTGGAAGCAGCATATTAGCAGTTGTAATCAATTTCAATTTCTAAAATTACAGCGCTTTTGCGTGATGCTTCTCGCTACTTTACTGGCTACTTGCAAATATGCCTCATCTCTACCTTTGAGCACTTTGGCTAGTGGCCCAACTATGCCTCATCTGTCCGCAGTCTACTCTCCCAAGGGGGGTTGGAGCATCTCATGAGCTGGTTTCACTACAAATTTCGCGAGAATACCATTATAGAACAAGATCCTGGCTGCCGGTATCTATCTGCTCATTGCTTGATGGGAGTGATTACGGCGGCCGCTGGCCCGGTGCCCTCGTCCACGCCCCACGGGATGTTGCGGGGGGGGGGGGGGGGGGGGGGGGGGTTAACGGCAGGAAGCCTGCCCTGAGTGCTGCAGGTTATTTGCTTGCTAAGTGCGGGTAATCGGGGACGATGGCACCCGCCAGGTCGGCTTCCCAATTCTTGTCTCCATCAACCTGCGCACATTGATCGCCGTTTCTTGGGGACAGTTCAAGTGCATGAAGCGGGACAGGAGGGCCGTAGCAACGAGCGCCATTGCCGTGAACGGCTTGAATTGGTCGACGAAGGCTTCCCGCCGCTTTGGGTTCCCTTGTTGGTCCTTCTCGATGCACACCTCCGGGCGCGGTACGGCTGAGCCCGCGCCGCACCGATCCATATCCGGTCGGTGTCGCATCAACTTCGCTAAACATGTCTTTATAAGAAACCCGGGTATCGTCCCGCGCGTCTATGAGGAAGAACTTGTAGCCCCGGAGACCCTCTGCCCCGCAACGGCGAGGATGCCCAACCATGTTTGTTCCTTGTCGAGAGAGGCATACATGTTGGTGTCGGTCCCGCGGGTTGGAACCCACCCCGGCTCGAGATGGATGCACCCCTTCCCCACCAATTGCTGGGTGATGTGACGGCTGAACTCCGTAGTGACGCCGTCGTACGCTTTGTCCGCCCGGTGGCGCTTGGCCATACTGGGCGAGGCGCGGAAACGTGGATATGGTGGGTAACGATGGGTGCCGGCGGCGGGTGGCTGCTGGTGGAGCAGCTTGGTTTGGGTTCGGTAGCTGGGAGAAGCCGACAACTTTGGTGCACTACTATGACAAGTCATCGGCAGCCATGAGCGCCAATGTGTCTATGCCGCTTGTAGTCTCACTTTTTGGGCTTGTGCAGACGCGTACAATCGATTTAAAAGCGGAGTACGCCAGATATTGCGACCCATTCCCCATTAAGGGGTACCTACAGCCGAATCACGATTTTGTAGAAAGTGTGTGTCACATGTGTCCTCATGTAAACGCTAAAACGGTTTATAAACGGGACATTATGGCTACGCAGCAAGCCGGAGTGCGCTATATAACAACGGAGCGCGATGAGAAGTCGTCCAGGCGCGGCGCCGGACTTGTGTTTTTTTGAAAGCAGCAGCTGCGCCCACCTCACGCACACTCGCACCCGCCAGACAGTACCGTAGCTTATCATCCCTCAGCACGCACCCTCCATCAGCGCCACCCACGCCAAGCTAATTCCAGGCACCCCCTACGGCAAAGCTGTGAGGCATGAGGGCATGACCATACCACTCGATGCTCTGTGCAGCACGGGCCGCATCGTTGAGGACGTTCGGCATGCACTGTTCCGCGACCAGGCGACCAACAACCATATCCGCGTTCACCCAGAGCAACCCTAGGGCGAGGACGCGTTCGGCTATGCTTTCGCGGACATTTACAGTGAACAATTGCGCTGAGCGGAAGCGGTACGACGCAGCCGGTAAGAAGCACTAGCTTGCGGGAGGTTTTTAAGTGTCCGATTCGGGTGTCGTCACGCTGTATTTCACCTCGTGCGTACCCGACGCGACGCGTGCCCCGATCTTGAACCCAGCACCCGAGGCGACGCCAGAACCCCCCCTCCCCCCCGCAGGATCTCACATGGGCACTGGCTGGCGTCACTCCGTCGACGGTCCATCCCATACTGTCACTACGAGCCGGGGACTGGAGTCCACCCTGAAATGTATAGTGAGTCGGCGGGTGGCTGACATGACTGCGTGGAAAATTTGAATTTCACAGGCGTTGACCGCCCCGTGCCGCGTTTTTGCTGTTGCTCCTGCAGCCAAGGACAAGACGGTGCTGTCGGATGTCTTTGACGAATGTTGGCCGCGCGACACTGAGGCGGGGATCCCTTACCCTTTGAAGAAGACGCCGAGGTTTCCCATCGCCGCGCCCCCGTACGTCGAGCGGATATGCTACGCTACCTTCAACTACCGTGCTGGCTGCTACACAGCCGAAAACCACATCTACGCCAAGGAGACCGTCATGGCCGCGTTCCAAGAGTACACTCCCTCTCCCTTCCTCCCAGGCAACCCCACTGCGACCATCCTTGTGGGTTGTGCTGACGGTGCACCTTGTAATGTACATGAAGCAAGGGAACGTGAAGAACTACCTCGCTTGGTACTACTTCGATGATGAGGGCAAGGACGGCCAATGAGGTAGAAAGAAGGTGACATCGCCGAGCGAGGACCGACTCGCGAAGGCCCTCGCCCTTGCAGCCGCCTGGCAGCAGCGCAAGCTGGGGAGATACTGCCAAGCCGGCATGTGCCCCTCTTCTAACTTGATGTTCAAGGCCGAGGAGGAGGTCTGCGAGGTGACGCCGCACTAGGAAGCCGCAGTTGAGACGTGTTTATTTTCGCACTTGTTCGAGTACACACTCACCGCCGCCGCGACAAGCAATCAATACGCAACATACCGACTTTCGCATGTTGTGTCACACCCCCGCCAAGTCCCTACGTTTTGCGGTATGCCGATCGTATCGACCGTTCAACGCAACAAGGTCGTGTCGCTGCCGCTGGCGGGCACCGCTGCGTCGCCAAAGCTCCACGGCTTGGTGGGCGTGCTGGCGCAGCAACAGAAGAGGGCGGGCGGCATCATCAAGCACATCACCAACGCGGTCAAGAACATGGCCCCTAAGCAAGCCGTCCCCGGCGACAACGTCGACGAGGGCAGTAGCCCGTACCCCCGGCCTAGAAAGCCAAGCAGCCCGCCAAGCCAGCGGCTGGAGTGCCGATCCGGGGCCGGGGTGGTGCCGGGGCCAGTGCGGGCGGTGGGGCGTTCGGGTCGTGGGCCGGCCGCCATGCCGCCGTAGCCGTTGCTTCCACCCGCGAGCAGCAGGCCGGCCGCCGGGGCGGTCCCGGCCGAAACCCGGATGTTAATTATTTATTCCGCCCGCCCAGTGCCGCGCGCCTCGTTGCCCCACTGTCGCGCGCCCGCTCACTGTCACTGCCGCGCGCGCTATTGCGGATTAGGCTAGAGCGCAGCGAGATTGTCGGTCTTCTAGAGGCAGATCCTGAAGTAGTCCTCTGTTGATGATGCGTCGTGATGATGACTGATATGCGCCTGATGCAATTTATCATGAGTATGTCACGGAATGACTACAGACGAGTGTCTCTACACTGGTAAGATTACATGACAAAGACATGGTATTACATTATAATCGCGAAGTCACGCACGGGAGCCTATTAGGGGCTTCGGGCTTAGCTTCCGGCGGGCCGGCCATCCGTTAAAGCAGCTCCGCAGCGCTCATGCCGCCGGGTCCGGCATGCACGTCTCCATACGCGAGATGCTTGGTACGGTCATGACGATGCGTGGTTGGAGGAGGAGGCCGCAGCGGACGTATCGCGCGCGTTCGAGGGCATATGGTGCGTCCTGCGCGCTCCTTTCATTTGCGAATCATAACTTGGGGTCAGCTGCCGATGGTCGACCGTCGGAGAAAGACCCGGTTTTATAGGCGGGTGCCGCGGTTCCTACACTGGGCGTTTACCGCGCGCGCGTTTCATTGACGGATGATAACTTCTGCCTTATTATTAGCAGTCCGGGGGCGCACTTCTCGTTCAATAATTGTTTTTTTCATTCAATAATTTATCGCTATACCGTTCTGTATTGCGACTATCGGTATATAGACATACAGCGCACTGTTTTCCTACTGTAGACGCTATGAGACGCTATGGTACATACCATTCCGGTAAAAGTAGTCACTACGTATATTTTTTCTTAGTTTCCGGTAGTAGCGACCACTACGATGAAAAAATAAGCCATTCTCATCGTCCGGATGTTAAATTATGTTGAATTGTGTTCGGATTTACTTTAATATTACGGCACCCGGGCACGAACAGTCATCACCGTGTGCCATTATCCGGGACGGCAGTTGTAATCGTCGTAGTTGTGCTGCGGACACCTGGTGCCGGTAGTAGTTCCGTTATTGTGGCTGGATCTGTTTTTATCATTACATCTTACTACGTCATGGTGTTCGGTAGTTACCGGTTGGCCTAGCGGTTATTGTACGCGAACATCAGGGATACCGTTGATATACCGTCGGTATACCGGTAATATACATGACGATTACCGGTATAATAGTACGATGTAATATACGGTTGGATCCCGGGCAGATTATAGTGATTACATGTGCTAGCTGCAATATTAAGAATACCATGCAGAAATCGACCTACGCGCCACCAGAGGCGGGAACCGCCCTGGCAACCACCAACCAGGCATCGCCACCCGCCAGCCGCCGATCCACGCAGTATGTAGGGACGCTCTCCTCAACGCACAATCCCGGGCCACTTCAATAGCGGCACTAGTCCGAATGTGAGGTGGTGGCGCCGACAAGAACGGAGCTTCGAAGAGGTCTCGCAGCAAGGAGCGGAAGGGGTTTCAACCCATAACGGGGGCGCCACGGGCGGGTAACCGACGCGGGCCTCCCACCGCCAATTCCGCCGCAAGCGCGGTCGCGTCCCCTTCCGCCGAACGTAGAGCTCCCTCCCCAGCGCAACATCCCGGGCCACTCTAATAGCGGCACTAGGCCGAATGTGAGGTGGAGGCGCCGACGGGACAGGAATAAGGGAGAGGGTGCTCAATGAAGAACGAACGGGGAGCTGAGAAGACCAACAACGACATATAAAGATGACGGCGTCCAACTCGCACCGCTCCTCCATCCGCGACAGTGGAAGCACGGGCGGGCCCAAGGCTACCAAGGTGCCACCCTTGCACAAGCCCCGCCCCCATCCCTAGCCGGGGGTGGAGGCGGAGGGAGGGCTCGCGATTCAAAGGGCCAAGGACTGTATGTGGTTGGGAGGGGGTTCCTTTTTTATTGGGCGTTGGATTGTCATTTTATTTACATGGACTAGATGCACAAGGCGACCGGGAAATCACCCGAAAAGGCACTACGGCGACTGCGAGGATTATCACTACCACATTGTATCAATACCAGTAGTACCCGCTGTTTAATATTGTATATATGAATAATGTGCGTCCGCCTGGTAAAGACCAAGTAGTATCTGGATGCTGTAGTAATCAGACAAATATATGTAATATATATTTATTTATATGATCTAATCCGGTTTATGAGATTTCCCAACAATTTAACTGTAGTCCTAGTGCAATCCGTACGGTATATGTTGGTGCTTTCCACCAATGAAGTTACCGGCACCCATTACGTTTCAGTACGGGATGTCCCATCGCCCGTGAGCCCTGCGCTCCCGGCCGGGGTGCTATTTAGGACAGCCACCAACACCTCGCCTGCCATATTCCATCTCGCTGCCTTCGGCAGTAGCTTCGCATACGTGTGCGCGCGAGGGTGGAAGAGGTTGATCAAGTCCGCACCGAGGTTCCTTTTCCCGGTAGTGAGTATTCACGCCGTCAACATCCGTGTCCACGCACGTTATGCGCATGCGCCTTGGTCGAGGTTCCTAAGCCTCTTGGCGCGATACCCTCATACCACTCAAGACATCTTCCGCCTCCGTATGGTCGGCATCCATGCCGATTGTCCATGCTCGCAGTCGTAAACGAATCGCGTAATGCTGGCAAAATCAGATTCGATTGCATATGATGTTTGAAATGATGATCTTAACTTCTTGATGGGGTTTCCCAACAGTTCAATTGTCCTAGTGCAACCGTACGGTATGTTGGTGGTTTCAACCGGTTCAGTTACCGGCACCATCAAGTTTCAGTGCGGGTGGTCCCACCGCCCGCGAGCCATGCGCTCCCGACCGGGGTGCTACTTAGGACATACAATGGCCCAGCCAAGCTTGCATGTCATCATCTTCCAGCTCGCTGCCTTCGGCAGCGCCCTCCCGTTTTCCGTTTATTTATGCCTTGCATGCTCCCCCTCCGAACCTCCGTCCTCCTTTTCGCAGAGCTTTCCTAGCCATATAGCGAGAAACGGCCCTATCTTCCACACATTTTTGGCTTCCTGCCACCACCTGCCTGCCACAGGACCCAGGAAGCAGCTGCAATGGCACAAACCCCACCGATCCAAGCCCTAAAGTTGCCCTAGGTGTGGGCGGTCGGGCGTGGTCAATGGTGCTCGTGTAAGGGTTGCATGCCTATTGGCTAGCCATGTGGGTCAGGGCAGGGGTGCAGTAACCCGGGCGGCCCTATCTTTCAACACTTTCGACATCTCCGCCGAGCCCGCCCTCTTTGCTGTGCTCGCCGCTCTATCCGCCTTGGTATTGCGCCCCCCCCCCCCCCCCCCCTTCGGTTCTGAGTCCGCGAGTCCGTATGCTGGGCTGGGGGACGCTTGATGAGTGGGTGATGAAGGCGGACGAGGGCGGGATCTCGGGCCGGGGGGGCTGAACCTTACAAATTCGCAGCACCTACTTGCTACTAGTTCAGCCACTCATCGTCCTCATCTATGTAGGCAGGGTTCAGCTCGTCCTCGCCCTGCTCCCCATCCTCCTTTTCCTCCTCCTCTATCTCGTCCTCGCCTTCCTCACTGTCGCTGCTATCAAAAACGCTCATTTCGTCACGCGCATCTTGGCGCTCGCGCGCACTTGAATCTTGCCCGGCGGCGATCTTAGCGTCCGCAACCTTGACGTGGGCACCTAGCACACTTAGCTCAGCTTCAGCCACGGCTTCGGCTAACTCTGTCTTGCGGCACTTGGCGTTCGCCACCTCCTCCTCTGCCTTGTTTACTTGCTGCTCCTTCTTTTCTTCTGCCTTCGCTGCTGTCTCCAAGGCAGCGCCAGCCCTCTGCAAAGTTGCTGGCGTCACCTTCTTGGGTAGCTTCGGTTCGGGCTGGCCGCCTGCTGCAGCCTGCAAGGCTCCTTGGAGCGTTGCATGCGTGGGGTTGTCAGGGCTCTCTTCTGCGCTGAGAGTTGCAGTCAGCGCGCACTCCGCCGCAATAACCCTGGTGTGCCCGCTGGATAAAAATCCACACATAAATGTAAGATGATAATTGCAAGTTTCCCATGCCATCTTTTGAGCTGGTAGAAGTCGCTAAGTGCAAGCTAGCTTACTCACCTGAAGTTGTCGATGATCAGCAATATTTTGCCTATGCGGCGTAGTTCCTCTGTGTAGGGCAGGAACACCGTCTCTACCCAGTAGTGGTAGAGGTCGCCGTCCATCCACACATTCTTCTGTGTTGTAAGCTCGGCGTCCCTCAGAATGGTGTTTGATAAGTCTAGCTTGTCCCACCAATCTGGCATGTTTTTCCCTTTCACAATAAAAGAGGTGGAAGCTGTGTGCCATCAGCGACAATGACAGGTAGATTAGTGATGGAGAACCGCGATGCGTTCTGCAACGTGTGTGTACGCTTGGCCCCCTTCATGGTGATGACCCGCTCCACTCTCCCATCAGGTCTAAAAGAGGTCTCATCTAGATTGAAGATTCGGCTAGGATCCAGCGGACCATGTTCTTTCTCAAATTCAGCGATGGCATTGTATAGTGTGAGCATATCCTTTCTGGTTACAAGCCATCGCTTGGGGTCAAAGCGGTCAGCTACCCGCGCACGCAGCTCAGGGTGGCGGCGCATGAAACCGCCAAACCATTTTCTAGACATCTTCCCTCGTTTGATCCAGATCTTGGCGACAGGGTCTTTATCATAGCCACGGCTTTTAATGATGACCATCGCGTGCTTCTTGACGGCTCGCTTGCTTAGCGCCAGCCCAGGGTCTGCCCAGATCAGGACGCACTTTGCCAGCGCCGATTCGTCCTCACGGGTCATGGTTGTTGGGCGGGTTCCAGCAGCAACAACAGGAGTATTGCCATGTTTCATAGCCTGTCGTTCCCTCTTGACAGCAGCGATAAGCGTCGTTCTGTTCACGCCACAGCTCTTTGCAGCTTTGGCCGGCTTTTCGACACCAGCAAGAACAAGTTTGACAGCACGCGCCAGCGCGCGCTTCGCCTTCTCACCGACGTTGTAGTCACCTCGAGCGTTAGAGGGGTCACTCGACTGACTGAGGGTTTCTTTACGGGGTCTACCTCGCCCACGTTTTGCGTCGGTGGCGGCCTTGCGGGTTGCCGTCTGCTTCTTGGGTGGGCGGCCAGACGAGCGCGCTGAGAAGTGTAATGACCTTTCCCCCTCGTACGACCGCGCATCGCGGCGCGCGATGGCCCACCCGCCATCGAGCTGGCTGACTGGCGAGCCGGCCATGTCGTCCCCCAGGGACTTGGGCAGCCACGCCCCGCCTTGAACGACTACCACAGCCTCTAAGCGGCACTGCAAGGACGGTGGTGAGAGTTAGTGGCGACGCATGGCCACGTGCTGCCGGATGATTCTGTTGTGTTGAAACGCGCGCCCGTATTTATTTTCCCGCGACCCGGGAAAAAATGCTGACCCCCATCGCTTCACCCCTGCCTGGCACACACCAGGAAAGTCCATCGGGGGCGGCCCTCCGCCCTGAGGTAGCCCTATCCTACTCAAGGGCTATCGGACGCGCCACAGTCAGCTCCTAGTAGTGGCCCAACGGTTGGACAGCTAGGGCTCCTAGGGAAAGTGTTGAAAGATAGGGCATGTTGAAAGATAGGGCCTTTTCTCGCTAATAGTGCTTCTTCCGTGTAAACAGCCTCCGAAACCTGTTTGAGAGGGAGAGAACGAACTCACATGGAACTGTGGGCGGATAGCGACTACATATTTAGAGTCGCTACGTACGAGCGTACTAGAAATAGCGACTACAGCAGCAAGTCGTAGCTGGCGCACACGGGTATCCAAACAGAACTGTTCATCTGTCAAACGGCCGTCGTAGAGACGCTCTTCTCCGGACGCTCTCCCTGTAACCAAAAAGTTCATAGAGACGCTAGCTACACGGGTTTCCATCACTGTTGCCAGTCTTGTCCCGGCTGGGGCTGAAAAACCTGTCCATCTGTGCACCAGACGAACAGACGTCACCATGTTTCCCATCACCCTACCTGCACTGCTGCAATTTTTATTTCTTTTTCATATTAATCTTCCGCTATCTGCAGTGAATACATATTCCCTGCCGGAATGACGCGAATAGATGACGAATACAACCTGCTCGCAGTGTAGTGCAGCAGAACATCCGGTACGAAGCTGCGCAGATGCTAAGAGATACTACACACTACTAAGGATTACAAAGTCGATGATCTAAAATAAGCAGCACAAGCCAGTCCCGCGCCCGCTGGGCCCCGCTCGAGCAACGCAACGCCGTTAGATCGTCGACCTCCGAGTTCATGCACGGGTGTCGGAGCAGAATTCGTCCGGCAGCACCGACCGACGCCGTGCCACGAGTGAGGAGAACCTGAGCAGCAGGCCACACACCGGGCGACATACCTAAGCACGACTGACACAACCGCTCATCATAGGTCGGCTGTCTCGCCAGCAGCGCAGCCTACCAGCAGCTCTTGTGAGGCTCGTCCCGACGGCCGCCTCATCCCGTACCGTGCTCCCCTGGACGACTCACGCGCGGAAGCGGGCAACAGCCGTTATAATACCGCGCGCGTTGTGCGCCAGCAGTAATCATTACTACTCCCCCAGCATCGCGGCAATATTCCGACAACTACTGGTACTCGTACCCGACAGAGCGCGCCAAGTGCCGTCACCCGGGTGCCACTCGTCGTCACCATCTCGAGAACAGTACAGCTGGACATTAGTACTTGCGCGCAACAGCCAAGATCTGCATATTGTACTAAATAGTACAAGTACTCCCGCTCTAGGCGGCGCTCGTAAGCCCCCAGCGGTGTACCCGCCCGGCAACGTCGCTCCCGCGCGCGAGCAGCATCCTGTCCGCAATCCCGGTAGCCTTCTCCTTCCTATGACTTCTTCGCTGCCCAGCCCTTGGGTGGACCGCACGTCGTTGAGCAGGCAACACAGCTGCGGCGACGAGGTGACTGAGATTCTGCAGCTCCAACGGGGCGTGAGCTGCCTCATCACGCCCTCCGGCCAGACCGTGGGCGCCTCGTACGGCCAGCTGCCCTACGGCGCGCCCTTCACACCGCCTGGTGGTCAGCGGCCCGGCCCTTCCTCCACTGAGGTCGCCACCACTGGGCCCGCCGGCGTCAAGCGCCTGCGCTCCCAGATATCCGAGCTGGACCTCTTTTACTCACCGCCGCTGTGCCTCAGCCAGCACGGAAGCCTGTCGTGCCCCCTTCCCCTGTTCGCTCAACAGCCGGTCGCGCCCGTCGACGGAGCGCAGCACGGCAATACTGCGCGAAGTACGTCGCGAACCCCGGCGGTCACGACTGGCCAGCCGCGCGGTGCGCACGCTGCTCGCAGCGGCACCATCCCTGCGCTCCCGCAGCGCAAATCTACCAAGCTGTCGGCGGCCGTGGCGGAGCCGGCCTTCCGGCAGGAGGCGCCGCCTCCGGGCGCTAGCGCGCGTCCGTATGCTCCGGCTGGTGCACCCGGGGGCCGGACGCCCCAGTCCCCCGACGTAGCACTAACAGCCGCGGCGAGCGGTACGAAAAGTGCACCGAGTACGAACCGTATGCCATCCGGCCGAGACGGCCTCAGCCCCGCCTGCTCCTGCTCGACGACTACGTCGAACTCATCCGACTTCGCGCCAGCCGAGGCCGCGACCGCGACGGGGCGCTCGCTGACGCCCCCGGTGGGCAGCCCCACGGGGCCGGACAGCTGCCCGCCGCACGGCTGCAAGGGCTCGTGTGGGCAGCGCAGCCAGATGCAGGACGCCCACACGGTGGTGCAAAACTTCGTGCACCTTGACCTGGGTCTGCCGCCTCCGGGCTGTGCGCGCTGGCCGGAGACGCTCTCCGCGCGGCCGTCGAGCCCGACCCCCGCTGCGGAGGGCTCTGGGGCCGAAACGCAGGCACGGGGAGTAGGGCCTGAGACGTTTCACTTTTTTGGCGTCTTTGACGGCCACGGTGGGCAAGTAGCAAGCCAGTACTGCGCACGGACGCTACACGCGAACGTGCTAGAGGCGCTGGGAGGGCAGCCAGGGTACCGGTTTAGTCCGCGGCCGCTGCCACCGAACGCGGCGCCTCCAGACACCGAGGAGGAGGGCGAGAGCGTGCAGGTGCTGGGCCAGAAGGCGGAGGTGCGCGCCGGCAACTGGCTGGGAGACTCGACCACAGAACCCGAGACACTCGAGGCCGCAATGATGGAGGCGTTTGTGCGCACGGATGAGGAGGTAGCAGCAGAGCAGGCGGCATCCGGTGCCAAGGACTACGCCGGCAGCACAGCCGTTGTGTCACTCGTCAGCAAGAGCTTGCTGTGGGTGGCCAACTGCGGGGACAGCCGCGCAGTGCTGCTGCGCGATGGCGCGCCGCTGCAACTGAGCAGCGACCAGACGGCGGCGCGCCCTGATGAGGTGGCTCGCATAGAGGATGCTGGAGGCGAGATCTACTACCTGCAGGACTGCCCGCGAGTGGGCGGCGTCCTCGCGATGAGCCGCTCGATCGGCGACCATTACCTTGCGCCCTTTGTCATCCCTCACCCCGAGTACACCGCCATTCCGCGCAAGCCTGGCTCTGACGAGCTACTCATCCTTGGTACAGATGGCCTGTGGGACAAACTGAGCAATGAGTATGCCTGTGAGGTCGCCAAGCGATGCCTTGCACGGGCTAAAGCCAAGGGCGCCAGCCGCAAGGCCGCTGCCAAGTGCGCTGCGACCGTGCTCATCCGCACCGCCATCCAGAAGGGCAGCCGCGACAATGTCACTGCCATCGTGGTCGACCTCGCCGGCCCCGACGCGCCGGCCGCCCCAGCACCCGCGCAGCAGTAACTTCCGCCTGTAGCGTATGTATTCTACGCCTGTGATATGCATTTGGGGGGTGATAGAGCATCATGAAATGCGCTTGCGCAAAAAGCAGCAGCGGTGGCCAATGAACATGTAAGGGAAAATGGAGAAATTGGCCAATCTGCGGGAAGTCTGTTTCGTGTGCATTTGCCCGTCAAACCGGCGCCATCAGATGACCTGCAATGGGCCGAAGCTCACCGGGGGGTTGACACTCACGCGAGTGCGCACTTGCTGGAAGAATGCATGTGATAGTGTCATTTGCTGTAACAGGCAGCAGGATGTTTTTGTTTGAAACTTTACTACATACTGCCAGGGCCAAATCAGGCTGAGATACCCCACTCATGGCAGGTGGTGAGGTAGGACCGCACTTAACGTAGTTTATTTGTGTTCCGTCCTTGTGCTTCAGCGCTGCATAGACCTGGATGCATTGAATAAAGTTGCCACCCCTTGGCCCTGCTTTCGTTGCAGCGTCCGCCATGTCTCTCACACCGCCATGCACACCTCCTGCCTGAGCTCTTATGGGCCACCATTGACCGCTTCCTACTGAGCATCAACTAACTTCCTCCGCCATGTTCTCCGCCACATTCTGTGCCCATTTGAGCTGAAGGTACCCAGACAGGGAGAAGAGCTGCTGCACCGCAGGAATACTGTGTGTGCATATCTAACGGAACACCTGGCAAATACTGCACCAGGATATCCGGCGACTCGAGCGGGCTGCCAAAAGTACCCAAGGGAAATAGGCCATCTGGTGGTATCATGCATTTAGCCAGACCGGTCGTGACCTGGCCTGGTCCTCTGGGGGCAATCTGGAAATGGCTGCGTTGCGTTGCGTGTCTGCCAGTCTGAAGATGTTGCGCAAGAGAAGAAAATGTGTTCATGTAGTATTGGCCGGGAAAATGAGGGAGCGTGTGTGGGAAGGGAGGGAGTGGAAGGAGGCGAGGGGGTGTTTGTGCATCATGGGATGCTCTCAGCCTGGGCAAGTGCACAGTGCAATCGATACTGTGCACACAAGGATTGTTTTCGTGCCCCTGTTCATGGCCATGCAGGACATGCTCTAAATGCTCATCACAGGCATTTGATACACTTCTCAGCAGCTCACGCACTGCGGTGACTGTGCTTGTTGATGGGGTGATAGTTTCATTAGAGCCTCAGCTGTGGTGCACCCATAACGAAGCTGCCCAACACCGCAGCACCGCAGCAGCCCCGCTCTACCTAGAGCATGCAATCTTCCCATAGCTTGCACTACATCTGCTCCCTACTCGCAACCTTGGGCCCCGGCTAGTGCCAGCACCGCCATGACGGTGCTGTCGGGGGTGCTTGGCAGCCAGCCGGCCTGGGAACCGCCCATTCCTGCAGCTGGAAGCGCAGGCGGGAAAGGGAGGCTAGGCAGGACCCCTTGGCGTATTTATTTTGGTCCAGCACGCAGCATGGGGGGTCATGGTGAAAGACAATTGTCCCCAAACGACTTCAGCAGGAGCTTAAGGGTTGGCCGGCGGCTTGTTGAAGGTGACGTGCGCCTTTTTCCAGTCAGGCCGTCTGAAGAACCCATACTTGGACGGCTTCTTCTTGCCCTCGTAGTTGATAGTGTGCACCTTCTTCACGTCAAGCCCATACACACCCTCGAGGATGCCGCGGATCTCCTGCTTGGTCATGTGCGGCTTCGTGCGGAAGGCCGCGGAGGGCACCCAACCCGTTTTCTCGAAGCTCTCTGCCGCCTCCTTGGACAGCGGCATGAGGCGCAAGTCGAAGTTGGGGAACAGCGCGGGCAGCCGCCGCGAGCGCGTGGTGACCATTTTCACCGCCTCGGCAGCGCGGCCAGCCATGGGGGCAGGCAAGGCAAAATCTGGCACAGGGAAGATACCAGGAGGAAGGGGCTACGTGTCTGCGTGGGCTGACTGCAGACGAGGGGGTGTCATCAGGGGCAAGGATGGGAGAGTATTCTTATGAGTACCAAGTGCCTATACCCGTAGCAGATTTTTCAGCCCAGCAGCGGTAGTACTTTGTTGTTTTCCCGCCCCCGGGACAGGACTGGCACCAGTGAAACCCTTTGCAGCGTCTCTACGACGGCCGTTTAGCCAGCAGCAATCCAGCTACGGCGGAAAGCCCTGGGTAGGGGACGCGTCGTTACGGTCATCAAGATAATTGCGAAGCATTTCTGCAAGATCTCTTTTGCTGGCAACCTCTCATAATTGCTCTTAGTTCTCTTTGTAGTGCGTTTTTGTGAAAGCCCCGATGTAAATGTTATTTCTGCAAGACTAATCGGTGACGAAATTTCGAACACTGTTGGATCACCGTCTAAAACTAAAGCGGTACTGTATGGGGTTCGTCGGCCGCCGTTACTTTTTACTGCCAGCAGCAAGGATTGCTCCGTATCAGCAGTTCGTGCTTTTTTTTAATTTCCTGATGCAACGGGTCGTTGCAAACGTTTTGTTTTTTTCGCCCCCGGGACAGGACTGGCACCAGTGAAACCCTTGCAGCGTCTCTACGACGGCCGTTTAGGCAGCAATCCAGTTACGGAAAGCCCTGGGTTGCAAACGTTGTGTAGATCTCGCATTTCAAACATTTCAACGTTGAGTATGGTTTTGCCAAAACGAGATTGCGCAGGCTGGTTTTCACGGACAAGAGCGGAAATTGGCAGGAAGATTAAGTGAAATAAAGCGTGGAGGGAACCGAGTTAGAGGGGCGCTGCGTGTAACGCAGCGAAACTGGAAGATGGCAGGGTTAGCTATTATGGCTCCTTTTATGTCTACTCTTGCTGCACCCAAAAAGGGCGCAACGACAGGTGCCTAGTAACCCGTACCACTGAGCAGCACGGTAGCCGGAAAAGCGGTTAGCGAAAGGAGGAAACCCTATAAACAAGTTCAAACATTTCAAAGTTGAGTCTGGTTTTGCCAGTGATGAGCGAACGGAGAAAGAGGTAGATTGACGGAGAAAGGGTAGCGCCATGTCACGAAGGGGGCACCGGGAATGCCACCGATGCGGAGTCTTGTTGGACTTGGGAGTGGCGGAGCAGCGCGATGTGGCCAAAGAAGAATCACGCGCCGGGCGAGGGAAGGGACGTTGGGGTCGATGTAGTCCACAACGATGTCGGAGTTGGTGGCCTAGCCGCCTTGGTGGCGGATGTGGGTCAGCGGTGCTCCATCCGATGGCGTTAGCGGTAGACGCTGCTCCCTTGCGAAGGTTATGTGAGCTCCGGGAAGTGCCGGGGGGAGGGGCAACACCTACCGACAAGACGAACGGCCGTACATAGCCAGTCCGACATTGCAGCGGCAGTCCAAGACTTGGACTGCTCGCTCGGGGTGACCGCCCAGAAGTTTGTTTCGGCCAAGGCAACATGGGCTAGGGGACAGACTGTACGTGATCGATGAAGTGGTGTAGAAGACGCACAATGTGGGGTGCTCCAACGCTGGAAGGAGCGGTTCGCGTAGCTCGTCGGGCCCGCGTCGTCGCGTCGACCGGCGCGTCCCTTCTCGCGGTACACCTGCAGGGGTAATGTTGTAGTCGTCGACATGCACGTCCTGCACTCGGTAGGACACGCCAGCAAGTCCCTTGGCAAAGAGCATGAAGTTGACAACCGAGGCCATGAGGGCTCGGAAGTCGTAATGGTACTCCGGGGGGGGGGGGGGGGGGGGGGGGGACAGACACAATCAACTCTGCGCACTCGACGAAGGTGTAAGCGAAATTAGCAGGCTGAGGGACGACCGACTCGCAGAAGGGAAGCCTCCAGGCGGCGTTGCCTTCGCATCAGGCCACGGCGAGCATCGGTAATGTGCAGGTTGTCCTCGGCGATCGGGTAGTCGAGGTTGTGTACTTGTGTAGCTCAAAGAACGTGTTGATCGCTGACAGGTAGGGCTGCAACGACTTAGCCCCAATGTGACCCCGCTCGCCAATCCAAGCGACGTACCGGACGACAGTAGCAGTGGTCGCCCCCAGCGAGCTGCTGTTCTCGGAGTTGTGGCAGAACTCCGCGGAGTGAGACATTCTGTCGGCGTAGCTCTTGAGTGTCTAAGCGGTGAGGCGGGAGCGGGAGAGTAGGTCGAGGGTCCGTTGCCCCAGCTCGCTTGAGCGGAACGCCTCATGTAAACGAGACCGGAGTGAAGCGGCCCAAAGGGCGAGAGAGCGCTTCGGGCCGTCAATTACGTAAGTACGGCGCTTGGCCGACGCAGTAACATAGGGTCGCTTCATCTTTTTAGCAAAATATTCGGCGGCGGCGGTTAAGTTTCCAGCAGCTGGCCGGTAGTTGCAGGACGGGTTTGCAACATCATTAGTACGGGTTTGCGGGGCAAGGTTCGGGTAGGAGGACCGCCCCGCCCGCCCGTCGCACTCGTAGCGCATGTCACGCGACTAGCATACACGCGCAAAGTTTGGTCGTTGCGACTCAGTTGTAACACACCGTGTAACAACCGTGTAACAACGGACGTGACGATGAGATGGTACGGGAGGCGGATTGTTGAGCCGCCATGTGCATGTGTGCGGATGGTTGAGCCTCACTCGGTTGTAGGTGTAAGAAGCGCCGTACCGAGGAAGGTCTAAATGAAGTTTGTAAGGTGGGAGGGCCCGGTGCGGACACATGGCGCTCATCCCGCCGGTAAGCTTCTAAAGTTCGCAGAAAGGTGACCTCGCAATGCGCCAGCATCTCCGACGAAAGGCGCCCCACATTGTCACTCGTGCTCAACTTTGCGGCAATGCCTGCGACCGCCGCCACGCCCACGCCCACGCCCGCGTCATGCAACCGCCGCTGCCACCCGAGCAGTAGCGGCAGCCTTGGCGCTGATGGGAACCGTCGCCTCGAAGACACGCCGCTCGTAGTCCTTCAGCAGGTCCCTGAAAATCGCAGAGCCCAAATGTTCGGCGGCATGCTGAAAATGCCGAGCTCACAGTACGTCCAGAACACCTTGGTCACCGTGCACATGCTTGACCTCGTAAAGCCTCCGCAAGAGAGCTAGACGAAAGCGAAACGCCTTGTCGATGGCCTCGGCGTGATTCCGAGCGCGCGCAAGGTAGGGGGTGAAGTCTTGATTAGCAACAGGAACGTAAGGAAGCAGCTACGAATAGATCAGCCATGTGGGCTCCGAAGCACGACATCCAAAGATACTCCTCCTGGGCCGGCAGACGCCGGTCATTTGCTTTAGTAGGTACTTGTTCGTCATGTCGGTTATTCTGAGAGGAAAGAGCCCATGCACTTTGCTGACCGGTCGAACGGCCTCGTCGCCAGACTATGCTCGCTGCAGTAGCTCTATCATCGCGAGGTACCCGCCGTCCTCGTCACTCACGGATTTTGCTCCGACACGGCCGCTCTGGGCTAGCTCTAGCAAGTCGGGGCTCTTCGCGGCGCCCCTGCGGCATGTCGGTTGTCCCGCGACGCGCTGCCCGGAACCATTACCACGTACTCCGTCTCCATCAACAACACGGTCACGGGCCACCAATTGAGCAGCCAATTTTGTTGCAAGCTCACGCAGCAATGTAGACTGGGCCTTAATGTCCGCTTGTAGCGATTCGAGCGTCGGCTCAATGACGGGTTCTTCTCCATCTGACATAATGACGCACGGACGTACGGATGAGAATTTCACACGCGGGTGGTGAGCCGGGTGTGGTCTTGAACAACATGGGGTGACCTTGCTCGCAACGGGTTGCGAGACGGTTAATCGATGCGTGTAACGCAGCGAAATTGGAAGATGGTTGGCTCAGGTGTTATAGTTGCTTTTATGTCTACCCGTGCTGCACCCAAAAAGGGCGCAACGACGGGTGCATAGTAACATGTACCACTACTGAGCAGCACGGCAGCCGGAAAAGCGGTTAGGGAAAGGAGGAAACCCCCATAAACAAGTTTAGAATATACCGTATATGCAATCGTCTCAGTCCACCCCCGATCGCCGCCCCCGCCCCCGATAAAGGCGGGGGCGGCGATCGGGGGTGGAGAGACCGGGTATGGCAGCAACTCAGGGCCAGTAGACAGGAGACAAAGTGCCCAGAGGGAGTCGCAGCCGTGCAGCAGAAGGAGTCAGCTCGTCTGACCCTGGACGGGCGGCTACAACGACGAGGAGCGCTGCGGAGGCGAGCGGCGCGCGGGCGAGCATGACCGGCTTGCGGACCACGGAGCGACGACGGGAGGGGGGGGGGGGGGGGGTCTTTCGAGACCGGCTGCGAGTCGTCGGCATCGGGGCGAGGGTATGCGTCGCTCGTGCCAACCGTTGCCGTCGGGGGCTGTGGGTCAAACGTGCGATGGCGACATAATTAGCAAGCCGTATAAATATAAAAGCCCAAGTACAGAATCGCAGCAAAGCCACCCACCTTGGCGATTCGCGGCACCTCTTTCGAGGCAGGCTGCGACTCGGTCGCGCGGGGGCAAGGGTGGCGTCGCTCGTGCCACGCGAGATGCTGGTGGCTGTCCTAAGTAGCACCCCGGCATGGGGCAAAGGCCTCGCGGGCGCTGGGGCGGCCCGTATATACCGTACGGGTCGCACTAATTGGAAACACATCTCTAACCATAGTAGGGAACACAGATATAGTGTAATTACAGCTCAAGCTTCCAGCCATCCTCTTTCGTTTCCAAGCCCCGCCTCTTTCCATCACGTGAGCAGTAGCTGTGTGATTTTCGGACAACTACGGGTAGCCGCTAGTACGAGCGACTACCGCTAATTGGCAGTACGGGGATTACAAATGCAATTCTCGCCCCGCCCCCGAAAAGGTTTTCATGTACACTGGTATTGTAACGGCACCGCGCAATCTTCGGTCGTCGTGCGTCTTGGGTCCACCTGCCGCCATCGCTGAGAATACCCAGCATGTCGCGGCGCTGATCGCCCCACCACGCCGGCTGTGGCGGTCCACCGGCCCGGACCGCGGCCCGCCGATGCTGCCCCCATCTCGCCCGCATGAGCTCTTGCGGTAGGATCCCCAAGGGGGTCTGGAGGGGGAAAGACGCCCCCCCCCCCCCCCCCCCCCCCCGCACACACACCTCGTCCGCGTGTCGTCGCGCTCCGTGCTGCGACTCCCTCAAGAAACTCCGGCTCATGTCTCCTGGCCCCTAAATCGCTGCCATGGCCGGCCTCTCCGCCCGTGAACGCCCACCTTCCTCCCACCTCCGGCTCATGTCTCCTGCCCGGCCTTTAAGTGCATGGCTCCCGTCTCCTCGCGCTCGCCACCCTCGCCCGTTCTCACGGGATGGCTGAGGGTTTCCCGGGTAGGTGTTCCGAACGGGTCGGCCGCAGGGCGCCGCCGAGCACTGCGTTGTACTGGGCCGGGATTCGAGCGATTCACATGTGGAACACATACAAGTGGGGGGTACGCCAAATCTTCTGCAAGTCGGTCGCGGGTCATGCCGAGGTACGAGAACACGATTTCAATTCGAACAGCCTTCGCGAGTAGATGGGCTGCCCCCGTCTGAGTCGTACACACCCCCTCCCCACCCGTAGGCGGATCTCGGGCAGGCCGACGCAAGGCAGAGGTCGTGCATGAAATAATATTTTTAGTAGCCTCCCGTACATGGTTGCTGCCCGTCGGCGCCAACAGGCGCTACGGGGACTACGAGTGCTATTTGAAAAGCCCCCCGTGGGGCTCCCCGGTCGTCGGAACCAAGGAACCCGCCACAACCGGCCACCCCGCTCAGCCCCCTGCCGCACCCAGCCGGGCACGGGTCTTAGGGGCTACCATCGCCCACCAAGTGGAGGTGACAGTGGTAGTGCCCCGGGCCTGCCGCACCAGGATCCTCCGCTGCTGGTGGGCCGTTGCCTGGCGGCGGGCGCCAGGGTCGCACTAGAAAAGTTAACTTGTTGGAAACCCCTGAGGCAAAGGGGGGCAAAAGGGGGGGGGGGGGGGCGGAACAGGTTTAGATCAAAACCCCGCGCCTCTGCTTGGCAGCCGCTCTCGCAGGGGAATGGGCGTCCGTGGGGCTGTGATCCTAGTTGCACCCGCCGGGATAGCAGGCGGCGGATATCGTTAGGCGTGAGACTCGCGAATTTGTATGAGGCCCTAAAAGCACGGGAAGCGTCCGCCAAAGAGGAATAGGATAAGGACGGGGTCGGGGGGGATTGCAAAAATCAAGAGTAAAGTAAAAATGAGGTGGGTTCCAGCCGTAGATTAGGGACTTGGCATTCATATATATAGGACCCAACGCCACGTGCAATATGCAAGTAGGCAGCAGATTCTATGCGGGTTCGTGTGGTCGGGCCGTAAGACAACTGGCATGCGAAGCATGAAACACTACGCGGGAACACAGTTTTTGTAAATTTCCAATTTCAAATAAATACTAATATGACCGCCAAAGTAGGGAGGGGCCGCATTTGCCATCATGCCGCCCATGGGCGGGCAAACCGCCGTGAGGTGCTGGCCCCACAAAGGGGTTCACCACTCGAAGAACTGCCAAGAAGCATCGCTCATCAATAGCAAGGTTTTCGGGTCGATGTAGTCCAGCAGCACGAGGCTGGACATCACAACCCAGCCACGGAAGTGCTTGATCTTTTGCATCACGACGCCAATAATGGCGTATGCTGCAGTAGCGGCGCCCTTGCGCAACGAGTGATTTGTCCACATGAAGCCGTCGGGCGGTTGCTCCCCCAGCTCATGTGCAACGCGCTGCAGCCAAGCGATGATGGTGCTTGACGTACGTCCACTTAGCCGTCGGCTCGCTGTAGTTGACCGCCCATCGAGCCGTCGGCAGCCGTCGCCCGCCAATGTAACCCCCTTTTTAGGATGAGAAATACCTGAGCCGTAGCGGTAGCGGTAGCCGTGCACTGTACTTTCCGCTACACCGCACTATACCGATTAACACCTTAGCGGTTACTGTTCAACCCGCGAAATGTTACAGAAACATGGCCCCATTTGTCCGAAGCTGACGTGGCACAAAGCGGACGTCCGTGGGGGTCGCACGGCCATTTCTCTACAAGCCCCCCCCCCCCCCCCCTTGTTGGAGCCCCGTAGGTCATCGGTCGATTGCGCGCGCCTCACGCGCGTCTCGCTCGCCGAGTCATACCGACCTGCTCTCGTCGCCAGAGCTGTGGTTTTCAAACCTACTTCGACGGGAAACATCACCATGTCACACCGCGCAGCTCGCCACCTCGTCGCACTCACTCAGCCTCGAATCGACTATCGTCATCACATATCCGCAATTATGGGGGACACACCCACCGCCGATGAGGCTCGAGCTGCCACGCTCGAGCGAGAGAAGCTGAGTGCTCTCGCTTTCCTGGGAGTCAGCCCCTTCCACGCAAACGACTCAGGCGGTCGCGCTGCTCCGCCAGTTTTAAACCAAGCGGTGGCAGCGCGCCAAGAACGCGCCAACGCCGAAGAAGAGCACGGGCTGGAGTCCTTCCGCGCTGTTGGCACCAACCTGCAAGTCGGCTTTGTCGGAGGAAGCGACGTCGACCAAGAACGCCACGAGCCTTGGGGGAAGGACGACGACGAGCAAGACGCACCGCCATCTGGAGAGGCCGGCCCTTCCGCTCCCAAGCGCTCGACCAAGAAGGCCACCAAGGCGACTGGTGGCAGCTCGACCAAGAAGGCCACAAAGGCGACTGGTGGCAGCTCGACCAAGAAGGCCACCAAGGCGACTGGTGGCAGCTCGACCAAGAAGGTTGACAAGGCAGCAGCACCTGAGGAGCCGCCCAAGGACAGTGCCGAGGGGGAGCGCTACACACAGGCAGACTGCGCTTTACTGATTCGGCTCGTGAATGACGCCGACGCAGCGATGGCACGCATCCTGAACCGCACCGAGAAGATTGACAAAGTGTGGACGTTCGTGCGCGAGAACTTCAACGAGCAGTGCGAGGGCAACGCGCGCTCACGCCAGTCTCTGCGTGACAAGTACGACAACATGCTGCGCGCAGCGCGCAAGCACCGCCTCGCCCTCGCCCGTGTCGACGGAACCCATGGAGGCTCAGGGAATGGCAGAGACACGGTGGACCGTCTGACGGCAAGAGCTCCCCAATTCTTCGACGAGTTGCTTCAATCCGGAGCGTTGGGAATTATCACCACTTGTGGGATGGGCGCGACCTTGCCTTCGTCCCTGCTTTGTTGGACGAGAGCAGCACCGCCGAAAACCGAGCAGCAAGGCAAAAGCCCCACGCGGGAAGCCACGAGCAGCGTCACGAGGCACATCGCCAGGTTCATGCGACGTTCTGTGTCTGGATCTTTCGCCGAGGGCGCCATGGCGACTCGAATTCTGGGGAGAGGCAGTGCACGCGTTGGGGTGCCGTGTTGGCGGTGGTCGAGTGGGCGCATCAGGCGGAGCGGTTGGCTTATTAGCTTTGAGTTTGAAATGGCTGCCACTCACGCGCGCTGGGACACGCCGGCGACGCGCGGGGGTCCACGTGCGCGCGGATACCGGGAGTGGCGAAATATTCCGTATTTCTGAAATACGGGGAACTCCCGCTGGGGCAGCTCCTGCCGAATGCTGACGTGGAGCGGCAGCGCGGGCTTTAACCGGGCGGCAACCGAGAACAAGGTATTTCTCATCCTAAAAAGGGGGTAACCCTCGCGTTCAACATCAATATAATGCAGCAGGGCCGCGATCCGGGGCTGCGCATGTGCCGGAATGCGGCACGGAAACTTATTGTCGCGCTCCACACCACGTTGGCCTTGCGTGTATTATGATACAAAAATAGAGCAGCTGTCCGGCGTAGTAACGACGAAATCGCCCGTAGCGCACGGCAAGTCCGCGCGCGTAGAACACGTACATGCCGAGCACCGCAATCGCCGCGCGGAACAACGCGATACAAGGATGATGACATGGCTCACACGCGAGCTGCCCAGTTCGTCCTCGCGCAATCGCTCCGCCAAGTTCACTGCTTTGACCATCAGATTAGTTGGCGCATAGGTGCGAACCCCGGGTGGTTCCTTCTCCGCCCGTGATGCCGCCATGCCCGCCTTCCGCATCTTGGCGATAAGGTCGCCCTAGGCCACATGCTCCACGCCGTGATTGCAGTAGGAACCGTTGATGGCCGACAATTAGGGCTGCATGCTCTTGGCCTTGACCGTGCCTCGCAGTCCTTGCCATGTGATGAACCGCGCAATGGTAGACACCGTGGCACCCATGGGGTTACACCCGGCTCCTTGCAAAGCCTGAAGAAAGGCTTCATCGCGCTGCCGTACGTCTCGCCGTCCTTGAACCATGCCGAGGAATACATATCCATCGCCGTTTTGCTGAGCAAGCCGATCGCTGCCCAACACTTTACGCATGTACGGGCGCATAGTGTCCGCCCATGAATTGGTGCCACCGGGCTCAATGTCCATATTGTACTTCTGCTTGGAGGCGCGCGCCCCGCGCGCGGAACGCACCACGGGCATGCCTCAAACGGGAAAAGGCGTCATGGTAGCGCTCACGGCGCCCCGAGGCAAGTGCAGCCATGCCGGGCCGGCACCCGGAAGATGCTCACGGCCCAGCGCGGCGCCCCGAGCATACCGCGTCTTGCCGTGCGACCCCGGCCGGAAGAACTCGGGGCGTGGCGGCACCATCCCGCTCGGCGGCGGTCATGTCGGTGATGATGCCAAACCTTTGCCCTCCCGCCGGGGCACCACGACGGTGGCGGCTGCTCCGCTCAGCCGCAATTACTTGTGCACCCGGTCTGGCAAGAACGGCCCGGGCGGGTCATAGTAGTTGTTCTCCACCCGCCAGCTCGCATCGGACAGGTGAAGGGAGTCCACCGCCTCGCAGCCTAGGTAGGGCCGCCAGCCACGCCGCGTTGTTGCGAGGCAGCATCGCGTTTAGGGCCGACGCGAGGCGGTCGACGGAGTAGGCCCCCACTCAGCCTCGAGCTCCGCGAAGAGCACGGGGTATAAGTGCCAGTCGTCGCTGTCCAGGTGCCGGCTCATGCGGTCCGCCCACACATTGGCGACCGACCGAATGTAGCGTGCCCTGACGTGAATGCCGTTGATGTCAAGCAAGTAACACAGCTGGCGCAGCTCCGTCATCAACTCCAAAGACCGGGAGGTGCGCCCGTCGAGGACGTTGCACACAGCATGCGCATGGTTGTCCTTGAGCAACAACACGCGGCGACATGCGAAGTGTGACACGAAGGACTCCACCGCCAACCGGACGGCCTTGAGCTCCTTCCAAATGATGTGCTGCCGCTCGTTCCCCGGCCTCCAAAAGTCTCGCGCCTCGAGGTGGCCGTTGAGCACAGCAGTCCCCCACCCGTAGCCCGAGCTGTCGCAGTGGATGTAGGGAGTCTCGACGTGCCGGTGGATGGGCTTGCCGTTGGATTTAGCGGGCACCGGTGTTCACCACTACCAAGTCCCGATGAAGCCGCGACGACATCCGGACGCGGCCGCCCACTTGAAGCCCACAACGTCGTGGAGCTCTCGCGAAAAGAAGCTGGCGGCCGGAATTCCCAGGTACGGGTATTGTGCCCGGCTGGCCAGGGCTGCAACTCTCGGACGGGTAGTCATAATCGCGCGTTGCGGGCGGCCTGTTGCAACAGCTGCTTGGCCTGCGGCGGCAGCTTGGCCAGCTTGGCCTCCGGGGCATACAAACAACCTGTGCGTTGCAACCCCAACCCCTTTAGTAGGTCGGCGACGCGTTGGCGGAGCTCCAATGCCTCCGGCTCCGACGAGGCGAACAACATGAAGTTGTCCGCATATGGGAAGATGCGTGTTTCCCGCCACCGCCCCCTCGGAGCCTGCGGCGCGAGGGGGCACGTTGCCAACCGGCGTAGGGGTAGCCGGTGAGCGCATGCGCCGCACGGACGTCATGGTGAAGCGGCTCAACCGCGGAGGTAGGTGATGGTGAGTGGAAGTGCTCGGAGCATCTTACAGTGGGAGCAGCGAGCTGGGCTCGAGCTGCGGGGACTGTGGACATGAGGAGAGTGAAAACAGAGCGCGCGGCAGGCCGGGCGGAGACAGGCACGCGCGCGCACAGGCGCAGGGGACATGTATGTGCCCGGCCGGTGCCAGGGAATCGGACGGTGCTAGAGTATCGGGCAGATTCCAACAGCCCCCCTCAATAATTGCACACGGGAGTCATCTCCCTTTGACCGCTGTGTGCAATTGGAACAATGGTCGGAATCTGACGCTAATACATTACTGAATAGCAGCAATGATTAATAGCGACTACTCTATACATCCTTGATAGCTTCCGGGCGACACGCTTCCGCGTGCACTGCGCTCCATGCTGTACTGTCGCCCCGCTGTGGAGTTGGTGAGCCGGAGCTGGCTGGTGATGAGGCCGCGAGGGCGTCATCTTCGTGCCCTGGGCGATGCCGGGCAGTGCGCCGCGCAAGATGCTTCTGGCGGCCTCTCCACGAGCGGCGGGGCTGCTGAGCACGAGCTGATGGTAGCCAACGCAGGCGGGGGAGCACATGGCGGGTTGCTCGTAGCTGAGCTGCTTGCATCCAGTAGCAGCGCTGCCTCGCAGTTGCTAGCCCCATACGCGCGATCGGCAAGTGACCTCCAGGAGCACCACAATGGTCGTTCACTTTGTCGAAGGTGGCAGGCATGACGTGATAGGCGGGACCTGGGTAGGTAGGCGCCTGGGCGGTTCGCGTGTGGTTCTCGCTGCGACGATCTTGGATGGCTGGTAAATGACGCGCTCCGCTGGAACGCTCCACGGTGTTATCGCTGTCCGGGGTCCGGGGGTCCGCACAGCAGCTCCGCGACGGTCGTCCGGCGGTCCTTCCAGTAAACAAAAGCCACCAGCGGGCTCGCCGGTCGTTTCGCCGTCTGCCTCCGGTATTGCCAGTGGAACCACGAAGTGTGACGGCCTGGCTCGACGCAAGGTGTGTTTTCGAATTCTATTTTTGAGGTTTGAATCTAAAGCTAGTACAGCAGTGGTTCGACAAAATCCCGGGGACTTGTTTGTTGACCGCAGCCCCGGAGGCTGGCTCTCTCGGGCCGGTAGGCGGAAGACCAATACGGTATGTTGAGCGCAGCCCCCCGGAGTCTGGCTCTCTCATGCCGGTAGGCGGAACCCCGATACGGTGTTGGGAGGGTTGTGCACTGGCCCCGGAGGCTCAGCGTACATCCCTCGCCCCTTGTGGGCTAGTTTTCGGCGCCTTGTGGCAGCCGCCTCGGCCGTTTTTCGAACGACTCCGGCGGACGTGCGCCGAACAAATGGACTTCTCCATTTACCCCGCTCGCGCCCACGTGACGTGTGAGGGCCCATAACCTAAACGGCTCAACCGCGGAGGTGATGGTGAGTGGAAGTGCTCGGAGCATCTTACAGTGGGAGCAGCGAGCCGGGCTCGAGCTGCGGGGACTGTGGACGGGAAGAGAGTGAAAGCAGAGCGCCCGGCAAAGCCGGGAGACAGGCACGCGCGCGCAAAGGCGCGCGGGACATGTGCCCGGCTGGTGCTAGGGTATCGGACGGTGCTAGTGTATCGGGCAGATTCCAACACATGGTGAAGGTGACGAAGTAGCAATAAGGGCTCAACGACCATCCGATCGGCAGCCCCCAGAGCCGGTATAATTCGCGATGCGGATGTTGACCGTGAAGTAGTCTCGGTCGGAGGGCGCGATGCCCAATGCGTAGAAGCCGTCTTGAAGGTCGAAGGACAACATATAGTCCCCCTTTTTGGTTTGGTGGCGCACACCCATGAACATCTCCATCCGGAGGCGCTTCGGAGCGCAGTAGATGTTGAGCACACGTAGGTCGATGATGAACAACCAATGGTTGTCGCCGGGCCTCGGTACGTAGAAGGCCCGCAACATCCACCACGCGCAGGTCGATCGCTCCCACGCGCCAACTGTCGTGAAGCGGTGTAGCTCGGAGTAGAGGAATTTGAGTTGGGCTGGGGTTGCGTCATGGAAGAAGACGCCTTGGTAAACTCTTGGCGGTGGCCGGCCGTTGCGGAAAGGTACGACTCATACGCCCTCCCGAATATACCTCCGCATATGCGCGCTCGTGCCGATGTCTCGCCATGGCCGCCAGATTCGACGCACGCACACGGTGTCGAATATAGTTGGAACGGGGCTGCATCTGTCGGCACGGCGCGCCACACCGTCATTTGTTGGTCTTGGTCTTGCCTTTGTCGCCCTTGTCGTTCTTGTTCTTGGCCTCAGCCTCACGGCGCTCCCGCTCGT
>VCJN01001286.1:0-51115 GCA_006384855.1 Tetraselmis striata | reverse complement strand
GGGCGCGTGCAGACTGAGCAGGCCATCCTGGCGTCGGTGGACCACCCTTTCCTGGCCACCCTGTACTGCACCCTGGACACGCCAAGCCACCTGCACTTCATCCTCCAGATCTGTGCCGGCGGCGAGCTCTACGGCCTCCTTAACGCGCAGCCGAAGAAGCGCCTCCGGGAGGTGCGGGGCCCCTTGCCTCGCAGCCTGCCAACCTAGCTCTGCTGCCCCCGCCCCTTGCCAAACCACCACCCAGACCAAAGCAAACACAACACAAAGAAACCGTATCAGCAATGTCTGACAACTCGGTCGCTGCGCAGGCGCACGTCCGCTTCTACATCGCAGAGGTGCTGCTGGCCCTGCAGTACCTGCACCTCCTGGGCTACATCTACCGCGACCTCAAGCCGGAGAACATCCTGCTCCATGGCAGCGGCCACGTGATGCTCACCGATTTTGACCTGTCCTTTGGCAAGGTGTGCCGCGCGGCGCTGGGCGACGCCGCCCTGCCTGGCATGCGCGGGTGCTTGCGTGCTGCACGCGGCGGATGCTGACGCCGTGATTGTGTGGCAGGCATGACTGAGCCCAAGATGCAGAAGACCGTCACGCCTGTGGAGGCGGCGGCCGGATGCTCTGGCAACCCGCCCAAGGCCAAGAAGCCCAACGAAAACTACATCCTGCTGGCGGAGCCCAGCGCCAAGTCTAACTCTTTCGTGGGCACCGAGGAGTACCTCGCGCCCGAGGTGCGAGGCGCGCCTGTTCTGGTGCACTGCGGCGCGCGTGTCTGTGGCCCATTGGAGAGCATGCCGAGCCGGCACTGAGGACGTGTGTGGTGCTTTTGCGTGCAAGGTCATCAACGGTACCCGGGCACGGCGCGGAGGTGGACTGGTGGGCGCTCGGCATCCTGACCCACGAGCTGCTGTACGGCGTGACCCCCTTCCGCGGGCAGCGCCGCGATGAGACCTTTGAGAACGTGCTGCGCGTGCCCCTCAACCTGCCCACAAAGCCCACGGTCAGCCCTGAGTGCCGGGACTTCATCTCGCAGCTCCTGGTGCGCCCCCCTCCCCCTCCCCGCCCCTCATCTTCTCCTCCCCTCCCCCGCCCCCCCCTCCTTTTCAAACGAAGTTGACAAACACGCACATACTTGTACGCGTGCGCACGCATTGCTTGACTCGGCCCGGTATGTGTCGCCGCCATGCAGGTGAAGAACCCGGAGAAGCGCCTGGGCGCCAAGCGGGGCGCAGAAGACATCAAGGCGCACCCCTGGTTCAAGGACCTCGACTTCAACATGCTCCGCCACGAGCCTCCGCCCTTTGTGCCGCAGGCCTCTGGCGACAGCGGCGCCCCGCCGCCCAACGCTGCCTTCAAGAACTTCTAAACGCTTGCCCACAAGAGCACACCACCATGCAGAGCCGTCCTGCCGCCGTGGGACAGCTCCCTGCACCTTGAACGTTGACATGCTGAGCGGTCCCTTGGGGCTGCATTGTGCAGCATCCTGTGAACTGCTCGCAGACCTCACCATGACGGCCGGGGCTGTAATCACCCCAAACACCCCAAACTACCCCCCCCCCCCCCCCCCCCCCCCCCTTGCCCCGCAATCCACAACCTCCTTCCAAGTTGGGCGAAATCATCGCTGGGAAGGTAGCCCTGCATGCGTTCTTTACTCTCCGCATGCCATCTATGACTGCTAAAAGTAGCATCAACATTGTGTGCCATCAGCATGGATGGCAACATCCACCCGACACACGTTGCCATGACACACCCACAGTACTATATTCCCGGCATCAACATCACAGTCATTGATACCGTGGGGCGCGGGCGTGAAATGCGAAACCCACGAAACCACAATACGTATGATGCTGTCCCGCACATCGAGATTCATCATGAAAGGGCTTCTCAGGGTGATGTTCCGGATGATGAAGAGGATGAAAGGGCGAAGCATCGAATACCTGTCTGGTTACCAATCCGAGTGTTTTGCTGCTGGCGCCGCCAAGCCCTAATAGCACCGTGACCGATAAATGCTGTGCCCAATTTGGAGAATTGTGAATGGTAACTGCACAAATATTCAGGCATGATGCGTGCTTGGTGATGGGTGCTTGGTGATGGGTCGCGCCGTAGGTTATGGTTCACGCAGCCGTCGCTCCGAAACCAATTACGCTGAGAACGAAATTCAAGCAGTGCCAAAACAAGTGCCGCAGCAAAATCGCCGCTCTGCGCCCGTGCCCCGTCCGCCGGCTGTCCAGTAATCCGCATGCGGCGCGATGTCGCGGGCATAGTGGGGCCCGTGCTCGCCATTGCTGATGGCGCAAGTCGTTGCATGCATGAATGCGTGATAGTGGGCAATAGCAAGGCGGCCCTTAAAATACGCGACGTCGTTTGTTCTCGTCACTGTCGACGATGAGTTGACGTCGACCGATATGAATTCGGTAACTCCGTGAAAATGAAATCATGATGCAGCACGCCCGCATCACAGCCGCGCTGCGCCGCCCACCGCGTGCGACCCTTATGGGCGAAGCGTGATAACATGCGTCGACACGGCCGCATTTGAAATTCGAAATTTCTTGCAACTTATTTATTCCCGGCGGGCTGGCATGAAAATTTAAAATTTCTTACAATTTTATTCCCGCTAAGTCTTTGCTGCTGATGTCTTACGGCCCGGCGGCACGACCCCGCATAGGCGGATCCACTAAGTGAATAGTGCGTAGCGTGCAGCCCTTTGAAGCCCAATAGATAGACTGACATGAACCCGCTTAGCATCGGCTGCTCCCGTTAGGGTCGGCATCACCCGTAGCAACATGTAGTCCTATGAAGGCCAAACGCATGTTCGTACGGGCGTAGTACCCGTCTCCTATGTCGCAACACCGCAGGACCTGTATTATGCTAGTCCCGTTTAGTGGTTCACACACTCAAACGCGTACGGCGGTGCGAGCCTATACGCGCCACCCGCACCGGCATGCGCGATTCTCGTCCGTAGAAACACGCGACCACGTTACTGCCCCTTCATGCGTTTTACCGCCGTTTTATGCCCCCGGATCTCGCAGCCTGCTCCATCGCTACGATCCAACACCCGTCTACCGGGGGCTGTCAAGCGGCTATGCCGCCTGGCCGTCTCGCTGCCGAGATGAGCCCCCGCATGGAGCTGCTACCAGCGGTGTCCCCGAACGTCACGAAGTTTGGAGGTGAATAAGGCGGGGGAAACAATCCCGTGCACCGCTGATCGTCTGCTCTCTGGTCTCCGGCAGCACACCGGGCCGGCTTGCCCGACGCAGTGTAGCCGTGTGCCGGCGCTCCTGGCCAAGGTCGCGGCATGAGGGCGGATTCCTTAAACCCGTGCACGGTTGGATTCTTATGACAGCCGCAATTGTGCGACGATGTGCCAAGTATTTTAACTCCCCATATACGGTCCCATCAAAGTACGACTACGCGGTTTGATTTTCAGCGCCCCCGTTCCCCCACGAGGAGGCTGCCCCGTCTGAGCCTTACTGCCCCCCTCTCCACACGTAGGCGGATCTCGGAGAGTCCGGCGCTGGGCCGGGCCTGTACATTAATTGTTTGTAACATCCCCCCGTACATGGATGTTGCGCGGTGCCGCTAGCGGGCGCCACTGGGACTGCGAGTATCATTTGAAAAGCCACCCGTATGGCTCCCCGGTCGCGCGCGATCCGAGGATCGGCAGCTTCCGGCCACCCCGCTCACTCGCTCAGCCTTCTACCGCATCCAGCCAAGCACGGATACTAGAGGTTCCCAGCGCCCACCACGTGGAGGTAGGGTGGTGCTCCCAAGCCTGGTTCACCCATGATCTTCCGCCGCTCATGGTGGGCCGCTGCCTGGCGGCGGGCGTCTTGTGCCCACACTTATCTTTGGTGGCATGCCGCATTGCCTGGGTAAGTGATGGATGGCCACATGGCGTGGCGGGTGCCAATTCGTGCCATACAACGTCGCTTGTTGGGGAATCTGTCAATTGGCGGGAATCAATGACAAGGAAATCCCTGCCGTTGCTCCAACGTAATGATTCGGCAAGACCCGCGGGCGTGGTCGGCGTGGCAGCATGCGGCGGTAGGTGTCGCGGCCAAGGCACTACACTCGTTTCGCTGCAGTAGGCGGCATCACAACACTTCCCACGGTAACCTGTACGACATTTCGCGATCCGAATACGATACAAATAATCTGTCCGAGCGCGCCGCGCCCCTGCGCCGCGGGATCCGCGTCGCGCCGCCCGAAGTACCCGCCCGGCACTGCGCGCGCCGAGTCATGCATCCACTAGCACAGCCCCGTCCAGTCCACAAGCTCCCGCCCACACCGTAGCCCTACCTCCTGCCCCCTTCGAGGACACGGGGCGATCATGGCTGGCTCGGGGAGCGTGTATGTCCCGGGACGGCGGCCACGAGGTCCACCCTCGCGACTGCCGCCGAATTGAGCACCCCCATCATGGATTCGCGTTTTGCTGATACCATGCGCCTTTAGGGCCAAAACCGCTCGGATGGAAAGGCAGCTTAGTCAAAATAGAAGACCTAAACAATGTTTGTTTCCCCTAGCTCATCCGACCGAGCCTGTGCCATCGGTGCAAAGTTTATGGTTGAAGCGGCGCTCGGATCGGTTGCTGCGGGGTCGCCACGGAGACCCCGCAGCACGCCGCCTGTGCGGCCGCAGCGGTCGCGAACCACCCACCATCGCCGCATAAAGAGGTATTTCTGGCGCTAAGGGCGGTCACGGTGTCGGTGGTTGACAGTTGTGGGCTTGCTAGAGGCTACATCATGGGCAATGGCCCGCGCGATGGGCGCGTCATGTTGCCGCATATGCACCCAGTGTCAACGGCGCGAACCGCATATCGGATAATGAATTCGGGCAGTTTTCGCAATATCGTACGGGTTACCGTGGGAAGTGTTGTGATGTGCGACGTGGCGCGGCGGAAGGTGCCGTGTGGCGTCGCTTATTCGCGTAGCCGTCACCCCGAAACCAATAGGAATGGAGCCGAAATGACCTCGCGCTGGCGCACCGCGGCGCGCCTCGCCAAGCAGATAATAAGGAGTGGGCATGATTGCGTGACAACATATATGCGCGGCGTTGTCGTCGCGGCAGTATGGGCGAGGGCTTAACTTGATGTTGACAACATGCTTCCCCATGCGTCGTGGATATGACGCGGCGGGTGCCATGCCGCGGCTAGTGCTTGACTACTACAATGAAAGTGCCGCTCCGAATCCAGAGAATACGAATGGTTGTCACACATTTACTTGACCGCTTGCGACGGCGCCACGGGCGCACCGTGTTGACATTCACCGTTGGCGGAAAGTGCTACGTGATTAACTAGTGCGTGATGAATGGTGCGACACTGTCTTACTTCGCCGCTTTTTATGGTGTGGAGTAAAATATTACTTTCCGTTGCGTCGCGACATGAGCGGATAGAGTCGGCGGAGCGCGGTCACTTCGGAGTACCCGCCGCCATTAGCATGGCCCTCCCAACCCACCCACCTCACTCACGCCGTCGGCACCGTGCCGCCGCACCCCACCTCGTCAACGCCTTCGCATCTAGATGCCAAGCACCACAATATGCCGACCCCGGAACGGTCGGTGCTGGATCATCGAGCCACACGCATACCCCCCAAAGTTCTCATCAAGATAGTTTTTCCGCGATTTATTTATTCATCGTTGGAGCGGCCGACGACCGCCCACTCCTTAGCTACGATCCGCTACGCGCCGTCAACTGCGCCGCGCCCGATTCCCATACGGTGTCAATCCCGGCCTCATCAAAGCCACTGATTCGCAACACCATCGGGGGGCGATCTCAGCCCCCTTGGCCAACCCGCCTACCCAGTTTTTTCGCGACTACGCACCAGCGCCGCCTCCAACGCGCGGCGCCAGCCTAGGGCGCGAGTTGCCTGCCTCCGGGCGGTGCCGCGGCACCCCCGCACGATAGAGATCCCTTCCTACCCGCTGCCTGTAGAGACCGAGACCGAGACCGAGACCGAGACCGAGACCGTGATCTAGCCGGTCGTCCCCGACCCACCGGAGGCGGCGGCCCGGTAGTCGCTAGCCCTCATGATGCAGCCAGGCGGCCGCGTCGGCCTACGAGCCGGCCGCATCCGCCGCGACGGCAGCACCATACCCGTCACCACGCTCGTCCTGCCCCTCCCCGACCCCCACCCACCCGGCCAAAGCGCGTGTCCCGGCCTCCGCCGTCACGCCCCCCCCCCCCCCCCCCCCCCCGGGGTGGCGACTAGCCCACTACCCCGACAGCCACCACACCCAACTCAAGCGCCCGCATCGGGCGCATGGCCACGAGCCGCTGCGGTGTTCTTCCGGCAACCCGCGGCAAGACTTTTCACGCAGGCAAGCCCGGCCCACCAATGCCGAGGCCAACACGCTGGTGTGAGCCGAAACCGCCGCGTCCTTAACTGCCCCCACACCCATCACCCCCCGCACGTCGGGCGGGACACCTCGGCTGCCTCAGCCCGAGTGTGGAGCCTCTGTTGGCGTGGAAGGGATAGACGGGGAGGGGGCGTTCACGGGGAGCGCCCTAGTTGCAACTGGCATGGTGGGGGATTGCAGCTTTATTAGAGGGGAGTGGCCATGGCTGTTGTATGAGGCCCATAAGACCCAAGGAATACCTGGCGGCCAAGGAGCATTAGAAGGTATAGGTTTGGGAAGGGGAAGGGGTGTTTAATCATCAAAACGGGAAAAACAAAGGAGACGGATCCTATATGCCCGCTATCTGAGGGACTTGGCCTTCATCGGGTTGCAACGCTACGTACTTTAAGGACCGTATGCGAGTTCGTGCCGCCTGACAGTAAGACATGTGGCATGTTAAGCATCAAAGACGGAGCGAAAACAACGTTGCAAGCAGAAATTCCAAATTTCAAATTGCGACAGCAATGACGGCCGCCTCGCAGCATCGATTGTTTTTGCCCCTACTATTGTTCCGTCACTTGTCAGCACAATATATAGATATGCTACAACTCTAGCGTGGAACGGCGTCGTGGTCGTGGTATATACCGCAAGTCGCGGCGCTGATCGCCCAGCGCACCGGTTATTTGGCGGTTCGCCGGCCTCGGCCGCGGTCCAACGATGCTGCCTCTAGCTCGCCCGCCCGAGCTCTTGCGGTAGGATCCCCAAGGCGGGGTACTGGAGGGGAAAAGCCCCCCCCCCCCCCCCCCCCCCCCCCCCCCCTCCCCTCTCCGTCCGCGTGTCGTCGGTCCGTGGTCGGCATGCCGGTCCCGCTCGCATGAGCGCCGATCGCCGCCGCAACGCGCCTCGTCAATAGGGTCAGACCGGGCTAGCATCCAGCTGCTGACTCCTCCCGCTGCATGGCCGCATCTCCCTCGGGCACTCCGGCTTCTGTCTCACGGCCCCTGAGTCGCCGCCATGCCAGGCCTCTCCGCCCCCGAACACCCGTGACGATCTTTTGGTGTTCGAATCGGGTCAGCCGCAGAGCGCCGCCGAACACTCCGTCGCCTTGCACCATGATGCTCGGATTCACAGGTGGAACACATGCGGGTGGGGGGAGGGTATGCCAGATTTCCTTCCGCGCGTCGTGCCGAGGGACGAGAACACTATTTTATTTCTAACAGCACCCGCGAGTCGTACACACCCCTTCCCTTTTGTAGACGGACCTCGGAGAGGCCGACGCAAGGCCAAGGTCTGACATTAATTGTATTAAGCAGTCCCCCGTACACGTTTGCTGCCCGGCGGCGCGAGCAAGCGCTGCCGGGACTGCGAGTATTATTTGAAGCCCCCCGTAGGGCTTCTCGGTCGTCGCATGATCCGAGGACCCGCCACAACGGCCACCCCGCTCAGCCCCCTACCGCGCCCAGTCGGGCACGGGTCCTAGGGGTTACTAACGCCCACCAGGTGGAGGTGGGGGTGGTGCCGTTTGGCCTGCCGCACCAAGGATTCTCCGCTCGTGGCGGGCCGCTGCCTGGCGGCGGGCGCCGACAACAACGACATTCGTGCGATGGCATCCCGTCTGGGCGACGGGTCGTGCAGTAGGCAGCAAAGGCCATGATACACCACCCCTGAATGGTTGAGCTCCATGGTAGTGTAGGCTGGGTGGGTAACCGCACATCATCCACCATTCATGCGGCGTGACCCTGTGATTGCGTGTAAGTACGATTTAAATGCGCGACCCCGTATTTGCACGAGCCCAGGGAGTGATGCTACCCGCGTACCCGGCCACGAATGCCGCGCAATATCTCATTTTCTTGGAGCCGTAGTTGCTCAGAAATGGCGAGATATTTTTGAGATATATTTGGCGTAGTGGATTAGTGGTCCGCCGCCATGGAATTCAGCGTGCCAACATGCATGGGGCAATGTTGCGGCCATGGTTCCCATAATCGTTGTTTGCGGCTTATGCCTTTGTGGGGTGCGTCGTGCCGTCGTGGAGGGGGCGGCGCGCATGTGCGCCATGCAACGTCGCTCGTTCGCGCCGCCGTCGGCTCATTACAATAACAAAACGCCACTAGTACGGCATACAACGCTGCGTGGCATCGCCTATTGGCTAAGACGCGGTTGGAGTGACAACGCAGACGCCCGTGTTATTGCAGTACTTTGGTCCCCATGACAATACTTGCCAAGGGCATGCTGCGTTGCATGCCACAGTCACGCAGAGCGTGCAAGAGTAGCGGACCTGACAGTACACGGTGGTATTTCAGCAACGGCGGTGCCCACAATACTCACTGCGTTTTTGGCGGCAAGCCGCGTCCGTGGTGGATGGCATGGCAGGCGCCATGCGGCACCTCTCGGGGCGACAGTAGTGGCGCTGAAACCCATTAGAACGGATTATCATTGCGGCCGCTACCCATACGCCGCGGGGCCGCCAGATGTGCTTAGGCAAAACCCTAAACCGAGTGGTGGAATGCTTCACGTCGGGCCGACGCCGCGCCGTGGAGTACTTTGCACATCACTCAGCGCAACCGTAGTCACGCGCGCGAACGTATTCACACGTGCTTCCGCCACTCAAGCATGCAAGGTACATTTCTGAGCACCTACTAATAGTAAAGCAGCCTATTTTGCACCGAAGCACGCGGTTGATTGTGGTTAGGTCTAAATTAGGGTTTGGGGTCAGCAAGGGGATTGATAGCTAACCTGAAGCCGGTTATTATTTCATTTGTGCCAAGTCATGAAAACAATTCCGTCCAAGCAGGGACAATAAATCAAAAGAGTAAAGGAAACGTGATGGTTACTACAAGTAGTTTGTGCTGTCGGGGGCCGAAACTTCGTCCAAGCTGGGACAAAACATAAGGGCGAGGGGAACGTGATGGCTACAAGTAGTTTGAGCCGTCGGCGGGGGCTGAAACTCCGTCAAAGATGGGAGAAACCAGATGAGCGGCCACTTTTGTGGAAAAGTATACTAATCGACTACCACATATTATATCGGCGCCGCGCTCTGCCGCCTGGATGAGCAGTCCGCCCAAAGACAGCAGTTTTACACTTTGCCACGAATTCCAGAAGGTCAAAATGGAGTAGCGCGCAGCTTTATTCGCCACGAATTCTTACACTTAGCCACAAACTTTAGCAAGGAGCTGGCGGTAGGTCTCCTCGTGCCCTGCCCAGGGCTGTGACTAGGTCTGAAACCCTAACCGATCAGGTGCCCTATCTGGCCATGCCACCAGAGCATTAAAACCTAGCTAAACCCTAAATTAACAGGTAGGTCTTGGGCTGTCGTTCATCATGCGCGCGCGGATGCGGCAAACGTTATGGCATCACAATGACTCGACCCTTGGCCAAATTAAGTAGTTGCTTTATTGAGCGACATAAATAAATGAATTCTGTAATAATACATCCATCGTGCAATAATTTCTAGTTGCCGTTATCAGCATGGATAACATACATACGAGTGGCATAATCCGTCCAGATACTTACAATATGACTGTATAATATTAATAAATCAACACGCTGTATTGGAAACTTGATACACAATTTTACGCTCCTGGCGACCTGGCCTTCAAAGGAGTACACAGGCACAGCGACCCTACGTGGATTTAAACTTCTGGGAGTTAACTTCTCATAAATTTCAAATACTTGACGCTGATCACAGTAGGCTGGCAGAGCCTTACTATGCTGGCAAGCACGGCCACATTCAGGTGAACAGATGCCCCCTTGCTTGGGCCTCTGCCGTGACTCGCTTGAACATTTGCTCACATCAGTTTAGCTCATCCTTTCGGCATACCGCAGTGCCAAGTAGTTCCTATCATATGTGGAGGCAGTATCTAGCAGATCTATCTCAAGCTACAAGCTATGCGTCACTGGGTGGCCGCGGCAGCTTGTTCTGTTCCGCTTGAGCGGTGTAGTACCTCAGATTGGCTTCCGCCTGCAACGAACGCCACACAGATCAATGAGCGGCGTAATATGGTGTGGTTTGGTGCCGTGTTCAATCCGCACACGAATCAACTCGCAGCATGTGGTGACATCGTCACTCATCAAACGTTAGCAGCCATGCTGTACCTGCTCCAGCAAGGGAAGGCAGCCAGGGAAGACATCCGTCCAGGCTTTAATTGTCGGCAGCACAATTACTTTGAAAAACCCTATTTGGTTCTCGGGAGCACTCGCCCTGCACACATAGCCACACAGGCGCCGTCGTTAGCGCCTAGTCTAGCGGTGTGTAGGACGGTGAACACAGATCCGCTTCCACCTCATATGCATGCATGGCGTTTGCGTACTGAAAGGAGGGTGAGCGGGGAGTAGGCAGTCGTGTTCGGGGTGTCATGGAGTATGCTGTTTATTTGTCGGGGTGGGGAAGGGGGGCAGGGGGGCTGACCCTGGCTTCTCACGATCCATCAGCGCGGATATCTTCACTTGACCCCTAGCTTTCTCTTTGTCACCCTGGAAGCAACACAGCAAATCGGAGTTGCAAAGTTAGGCCGCAGCTGGCGCCGGACAGGGCAATAAAGCCCCCCCCCCCCCCCCCCCCCCCCCGCCCCCCCAACTGTGAAGACAGAAAAACTTACCTACTATTTTGGGGACCATTGACCACAGCACGGATTTTCCAACTTGATGCTGCGAAACCATTCACTTTGGGGACCATTGAACGGTATGGCATGTACCTGAAGGAAAAACTCCTCCTCCAGGCGCTTCACCCACTCTCTGTGGATGTCCATTGGGAGTGCGCAGTGGCCGACGTCCGCCACCTGGACCCGGGCGCACAGCAGCAAATCCAACGTTGTGAGGGGCTGCGGTGTTCCTCATGGAAACATCATCAGCACTCACAGCTGGCGTGCTGCACCCCCCTTGCTTAGCCATAACAGCATCTCTAATCAATAATCTCGTCTGTGGCACCTACATGCCATGCTGGACATCAATGACACCATGCTGGCACCACATACACACAGATTTAATTAGGGCATGAGTCCCATGTGCTTACCGCAACATTTATTGGGTTCGCGGGTCGAAAATATAATGAATCATTTTGCAACAAGTTGGAATATCCGTGCGGTTTTTGTGGTGTATTCTGATACGTTTCCAGACAATCTCAGCTTTTATCTCTTCGCGCAAAGGAAAAACGATAATATACTGCGAACCCAAAGCGGTATCGAATACACCACAAAGCAACCACTGGTTACAAGTTTTAAGAGTGCCTTGAGAGAGAGGCAGGGGGGGGGGGGGGGGCAACCACGCGCTGCTGGGCCCAAACCACTACCACTACCGCCATACAACTGCATTGCACGCCGCTACGGCGCAGAGATGCTCGTGTGAGATGGGAAGGGGGGAGGCTACCTTCAAGGCAATCTGCAGGGTGAGGGTGCGCTGGTAGTCGGTCATGGCCTGCCACATCTCGTGCACGGCTCCCTTGGCCAGCAGCTCCCGATTCTTGACGATCTGTGTTTCAAACTGGCTGAGCAGGTCAAAGTGGCGGCTCATGTCCGTCGCGAGCACAAGCTCCACGGCCATGTTGCGGAACCACTTCCGGTCCGATACCGCCGACTTGCTCAGCCTCGACCCCGCGCTGTTGGAGAGAAAGTTGGTCTCGGGCACCATCAACAGCTTCATCGCTTCGCGCAGAGCGTAATGCTCCGCCGCTGCCTGATTGTTGAAATCCAGCGCCATCTTGTCCTCCTGCAATTTCGGGAGGCGGAAGAGTTAGCGGCTGCAAGAACAGTTGTGGTAATGCTGGTGTGTGTGTGTGTGTGTGTGGGGGGGGGGGGGGGGGGGGGGGTCGGCAAGGAGCTTTCACCTGCTCCATGAGGAATGCGTTGTTAACTTGTGGGTGGCCTGCGATGTGGCAAACAATCGCACACAAGCAGCCTGATCAGATCCGCAGTCAGCATCACAAAATATTATGATAAAGTTACCGCAACGCTTAACCGGGTCATTGGGTTCGCATGCATATATTTTGTAGCAACGAGTCAGAAGATCCGTGTGGCATTCATGGCGAATTGTTATACATTTCAAGAGGAATGTATAGGTTTTCTCCCTTGGCAGGGGGGGGGGGAAGGGGGGCAAAACCGATAAGATACACCACGAACCCAAAGCGCGGTTACGGTAGGGTGTCTCATAGGACTATGTACGCATTGAAAGAGGATAAAGAGAGAGCTTGCACGCAGATGTTGCCGGAGCATTGGAACTCAAGACCTGGCCAAAGGGCATCACTGCACCCCATGCTTGCAAATACAGCCGAGCCCACAACGTGCGGTCACACTTGTAACCTTCCGAATCCAACAGGCACAATGTCCAGAGGTCGTCCACACTACAAGTGGGTACCAAGTACTGAGAATCAGATACTGTGCACACCGCACACACAATTGGTAGAGGATAACGAATGCTTTCGACCCCCCCCCCCCCCCCCCCACCCCCCCCCTCCCTACGCAGAGGGAAAAACTATCAAAACGGATAAATAATCCAGAATGAACAAAAACAAAACACTGACATTCCGACGCAAAGGTGCAAACAGTTCACTATTTTGTCACCGCAAACCGTATTTCGTTATATAGTACAAGGGTATGCGGGTGGGTACCGTAGTCGTGGATCATGGCGGCCACCATTGCCAGCAGGCCCACGCTCCGCGTGCCGCGTTTCCCCGGGCTGAGCGGGAGGTGCATCAGCCCCGCGTGGTGGATCATGGCCATGACGCGCGCCGTGACGTCCGCGCCATGCTTCTTGCAGTGATCTAGCGCATCGCACATGCGGAAATGCGGTCAGTGCCTTGAACACTATGCATGAAACACTACGTAGGGCGGTGGAAGGGTCGGACTCAACAGTGTGTGTCGGGGTAGCCAGCCTCGACGGCCATGCTGAAGTGCGCCAGGCGCCTGAGCTCAATGTCCGAGTCAAGTAGGTCCCAGGACCGGGTGCATTGCAGGGCGACGGTCTGGATGTAGGGGCCGTTGTCCAGGAAGAGTGAGCGGGGGGTGACGAGGTCCAGGAAGAAATCCTTGCCGACCAGGTCACGAAGCTTCGGGGGAATGGCCAGGCACAGGGCGTCTGGGCCCCCTTCGCTATCCGCTTCACCACATAGCGCCGCAGTTCGGGAGGAGCCGGTATCCGATACCAAGGTGGAGGACGATTCTTCCAGTACATCGGTCCCATATGAGCCCCGCACTTTGGTTCCCCGGTACATGTTGCTGAGGAGGAAGCCCTTGATGCCCACGGTGAAGCCGCTCCCTCGCAGCTCCTCCTCCAGGTCGGGGACCGTCAGCGCCCCAGAGTGCGAAACGATGAGGTCCTCCAGCTTGCGCGCCTCGGCGAGGCTGGGCTGCTGCCGGTTAGTTCCCTGATACCGATGGAGGAAATCCAGCATCTTCGCCATTGGCGACTCAAGCTCCAGTCCGTTCCGTGCCTGAGCGGACAGACACGCCACAGCACGTCAGGTAGCAGCTTGTGAGATTTCAACAGGCAGCTATTTGCCGCATGCGCTGCAGGGCAATGTGAATACCGCATGGCAGCGACACATCCCGCATGCGCTTCCGGATATCTGTACGTGCCACTGTAGATTAATGTAATTATCAGATGACCATGACGAGCAGGTCACCCCTCATTTGCTCAGAGCAGAGTAAAAAACTTGTTATTGCCATACATTCGCAACTGAACATGTGATGCATATTATGTCTGTTCATTCATGTAAATGGATACGCCTTGTCGATACAATATCTTGCTAGTTATAAAAAATGGTTAGTAATTCAATCTTTAATTTTGTTTTTAAATACAATTTATTTCTTATCGCTTTTTGAATATCATCACGGCACGTGATTCTAATGCATGTAAATAGATACACGGCAGTAATGGCGAGTACTCTTGGGTGGTATTCATTCCAATAGGCAGAAGGATAATGGCTGATGGTATGGCCATGTCACGAGCAAGGCGCTCGTGGCCATGCGGCGGCATGGTATTGCCCGCACCTAATTGTTACACGTGTCGCGATGCACGTACTCGCGTAGGCGGCCATTTTTTTGTGTAACGAGACCGCGAAAATTTTTGGCGACCGATGCATGTGGTAGTGCACGACTGCCTCTACACGGTGGGGCAAAGCATGTATCCAACTCTTACGGCGCGCGCCGCAGGCGCGCGCCGTAAGAGCACCTAAAAAACCCCCTAAGTCCAAATCCGTCATAGATGTCATATATTTCCACCTAAATTCTACGATTTGAGCAATTGTTTTCGGACATTTCGGGTTAGGTAAACACCGGCAGGTCATCGCGCGTCCCAGGTTCGCGGGGTTTTCGTAATGGTTTCGGAATCGCAAAATACTCGCCAACTACCCCCGGAGTACCGTTTGCTTACCATTAATTTTGAAGCGTAGTGTAGTGGCGAGTACTCATTCCAATATTCCGGGTGGTATTCATTCCAATAGGCAGAAGGATAATGGTTGATGGTATGGCCATGTCACAAACAGGGCGCTCGTGGCCATGCGGCGGCATGGTATTGCCCGCACCTTGCCCATGAGTGTGTCGACTCGGCGCACGAGCCTCTTGTTGCGCCATGTGAGGAAGCCGCTGAGCAGGCCCAGAAGGACTAGGAACACCAGGCTTGCAATCAGCACCGGTAGAAGGATGTTGCGCGTGTGAGACCCGTCTGGCGGCACCTGATGGCAGATACGCACATGAAGTCAGCTTGATGGCAATGCTGGAAGGGTGAGCGATGGTCCAGATTGAGCCGATGCCATATTGGCGGGGAGAGGGCGTTATGAGTGATGCTAGGCTTATTCAAGGACAGAGCCGGCTCCATTCAGAAAAATACAAATAAAGCCTGAATACATGAATGATAATTAGCTACAAGTCAGCAGGCCTACAGTACCTACACGAAGTTATGTCCCAAAGCCCATCAGCCAATTCATGTGTTTTAATAATGATTAGCTACAAGTCAGCAGGCCTACACCTTGATTCCCAAAGTCCAGTAGACAATTCACGTGTTTGAATTGAAGGGTGGGTGGAGGGGGGGGGGGGGGGGGGTAGCACTCACGTATGGATACAGCTTGCCATTGGCCCACACAATAGTCTCGCCCTCTATCATCACAACCGCCTTGGTGGTCAAGTTCAGCAAGGCGACTGTCGCATGACGTGGCTCCGTGGCCCCAGGCAGCGTTCCGTAGTTGGTGATCTCGATTGGCGTGTTGCCGAGGTCCACATCGCCGTTGGGCAAGAATGACCGCCAGCCACCCGCACCCATGAATGGCGGCAACTTCTCCTCGCTGATAATCTTCATCACATCGTTACCCGTTACGGTGCGAATGGGCTTTGTCTTGGCGGCGGCTGCCACGCAGATGGCCGCCAGCCAGATGGCATCGTAGGACGCTGCCTCATACATGGTGAGCGCCGCCGCCTCTGTGGAAGGGTAGTTGGCCTCCCAGGCGGCGTCATCGAAGTTGTCGTCACCTGGCCCTGCGCATGTAACATTTGCCAAGTTGTCATCCACATGTGCATGCTTCAGACGGTGACTCTGGACTTATCAGATAGGGTCGTAAATACTCTAGCACGTACTAATTGGAATTTAAGAGGCGGATTTTCCTGAACTCTAAAGGCATCATCCTCCAAATATTCAAAAAAGCCCTGAAAAATACCCTGTAGCATGCAGGGGGGGGAGGGGCATCTTACAAGTTTGGGATGCGTTCATGTAGGTCGCGATGTCTTGGCGAGCTTGCTGAGCAGTGAAGTCCGATAGGCTCGCCTGCAGATAATGGCAAGCAGACAGCACAGCATATCAGGCCTCCCTAAGAGATGTTTAGCGGCAGGATTGCGCGGCAGTTGACAATCCCACCTTGCGGGGCTCACCTGCAGCTTGGATAGAGGGCCCATCTCCAGCTGGGCATTGACACCCAGAAGGCCTTCAAAGAGCGGCAGATGCTTGTCGGGCCCTGTGACGATGTCTCGGTTGGCAGCGACCGTGTCCTGCAGCACGTGCACCGGCATGTCATGTCATGCGCTATGGGTAGAGAGTGGGGTAACACCGGTTCATGGACAGTTGAGTGTGACCACAGGCAGGAGGAGTATACCTTGGTGCCAAGGGTGGCGCTGATGAAGGTGTAAGAGAAGTAGTCCTCTCCAAGCTCATCCATTGCTTCCTTGATGATGCTCATGATGCGATACAGTTCATAATTAAATGTGATGAGCACCACAACCTGCATGCAGTGCAGGAGGGACATATCAGGCCGAGAGATCCACAGCGGGATTGGGAAAAGGCGGCAGCATGTAGGAGGGTTTTTTGGGGAGGGAGGGTGGTAAAGCAAGGGTGAGCATCAGCAATGCCGATACTGTAATAACACAAATCACAATTTCTCAGAAACAGCGCACTAGTTTTGCGAGGCGTTGGCAGGAACGCTCACCTTGATGCCGGTCTGGACCAATTGCCGGGCAGCCCGGTCCACCTCCCTGTCTGTTAGACTGATGCCCAGGCTAATCGAGGTTGTCGACAGTTCAAAGCTCTGCGCCTCTTCGGTGAACACCTGCACCCGGGAAATCACACACCATTCACAGCAGGCCGGCAGATTTATTTGGTTGTACTGCTGTATGTTGGTTGCAAATAAATAAGTAGGTAAATGTACTGCAGACTCCAAGTCTCCAACTACCTCGTTCAGCGGACTTCCAAAAACATCCTGGTTGTACAAAGAAGCGACCTGGGCAGCCAGTAACAGAGAAGGGGGGGGGGGGGGGTTCAGCTCATTCAGCACACGAAGCGATATATAACATTTGCTAATAGGCTGCCCCCGGCACTGGAGTAGTACACGTACTTGTCGCCATCCGAAGTGCCGCGCCAAGTGGACGATAGCCACCAAGTTGCCCCCTTGGTTTGCGATGGTGCGTGCAAAGCTGGGATAAAGGTCCTGCATGCGGAGGATAAGACGATATGGCTCAGTTCAGGGCCGGCACAGCGAACGGTTCGATTCCAAGCCGTGGGCTGGAGCGGCAAGCGGATCCCGGCGACGATATCAATATCAATATCGATATCAATATCGCTCTGGACGTGCACCGGGGAGTTGGCTACATACCTTCCGGCTGAGATTGGGGCTCGTTGCTGCGGAGGATATCAACATATGTCCTGCGCGGGGCAGAGCGAGAGGCCAGCATTGATGCAGGGTATAGTCAGACCGAGGCCGCAAAAAACCCTGGGTGTGTGTGTGTGTGTTGGGGGGGGGTCGTGTGGATGGGGAAGGTAAATCGGCTGTGTAACCCCCACGTGACAGCTACCGAATGTATGTTACGCGCCCTCCCCGTAGTGCTTCATCCAGTGATACCGTCTAGCACGAGGACCTTTCTGATTGTCCTTTTTTCTGGTGATTTCCGATATCGCCTTCTGCTGCTAGCTCATGTAAATAAGAATTACATACCGCCTAGCACATGTAATCATACCGTACAAAGCCGGGGCTCGCTAATAGGGCTTTATTGTGGCGGCACTCGTCATCGTAGAACCGCCGTAGTACTGATACTCGAGTAGCTGTGGTGCGGCGGTGGGGCGGTGGGTGGGAGTACGGGCGGTGGTTCGACGGGGCAGGCTGCAAGTGCTGGGACGTAGCGACCTACCCAGACCGCCGACAAAACTGGCGACAAGGCTGGATTGTGGAGACGAGAAGAAGGCGATGATGACGCTGGAGTCCGTCGACGCGCACTCTTGGACTGCCGCTGGCGCAGCGCCCGGTGCCAGGCTGTCCATGTTGTATACGTAGGGCTTGAGTACGACGCGGGCGCCGGCGTCGCCCTCTCCGCCGGATGTGGCACCCACGTGCAGCAGGGTTTGGCACCCTTCGCCTAGCACGCTGCAGTCACGGAACACTATGTGCCGCAGGGCCAGGAGCGCTGCCGTCGATATCTCCAGAGGAACCGCTGCGGTGCCGCTTCCCGGAGGATCGCCTAGTATGGGCAACATCACGCAGACAGGGACCTCCACCACTCCCGAAGCTTGGGCGTCGGAGTGCAACGCCAGCCAGGCAAACGAGGACGCAGCCAGTATTACGCGCAGCGCCGAGATGCTGGAGGCGTGTCGACCGGCCATGCTGGGGGAGGCGTTGCTGCAGAGGCCCAAGGCCGTGCCAGCAGGTACCGACGAGTGCTGGACTGTTAACTGAGCCTTTATCCTGCTGGCGCGGAGGCGCTGTTTTCTCAGTCCTACTTTTCCAGCAAAGTATCCCGCCAATGCTGGTCCCTACAGGTAGTCGCTACCCGTACACTCCATCGTAGTCGCGGCATGGCGCCATAGGAGCATATCGGTAATCCTGATGCTACAGATACGACTACCGGTCCCCGTACGAGTACCAGAACAGCACGCTGGACGACGATCCTTGTGAGGGAAGGTGCGGGTGGTGAATGGAGTGAGTGCTATTCCACTGGTGTGATGGTGGAGTATGATCTCTTTAAAGACCGACGGCCTCGGCCCAGTCGGCCTAGTCGGCCTCGGCTGATAAGGATTATATGTCAGGAGGCGCGATGCGGCCGACAGGGCGCACCCTGTCACTACCTGTATACGGGGCGCGGGCGCAGCTCGCTATAAGACGAGCGCACGCTATGCGCCTAATGTGCTATGATGATTGTGATGATAATTAGGGTTAGTGAGGGTATAGGATATATCCTCACATTCCACCCCGCTCTGATGAATCTGAGCCATCAGATTCAATGCGGAAACCTTTGCGGGTGGCTCGCCTTAGCAGCAATGTATGCTGTTGAGGTCAAGATATGTTTTGTCTCTTATACAAATGTTCAGTCAGCATAAAATGCATTAGCGCTGAATACCCCATAGTTTCACAGGGCATACACGCATCTCTGGTTTCTGGGAGATTATGGAACATTACTTTGAACATTAAGGTTTTGCCCTGTGAATATAGTATGGGATATGGTACCAATTTACAGTCTGTGATGTCCGCAATAGTTGGATCATCAGATATGCTCCTCTTTCTGCCGATCAGGGCATCAGGAATGTATGTTTGCGCAAATACCGTGTCCCAGGGTCTCAATTTAGAGACATGAAATACTGGGTGGCACTCAAGCAGGTGGGAGTTGTATTTCGTAGGCCTGAGGATTCACTTGTTCGATGACCTCATATGGTCCTACATATCGTGAGCTGAGGACATTTTTGTCCGCGTATAATCATATCATCTGTTTTTTTGGTCACCACCGATTTGAGAAGTTATCGGTTGTTTACGATTGTTATCATAGTATTGTCTTTGATATTTTTGGCTATTATGATATTTTAATGCACCAGATTGTGTGTATCCTGTAATTTTGACAGAATGTCTACAGTAGTTTCTCCCACTCCAGTTTTCGGATTTACAATATCTATTGGCAACCGAGGGTGGAAGCCATGTATTGCTTGGAATTTATGGAGTAAGTGTTGTTGTTGACGATTCTGTATTATCATAATTAAACTTTGCAAGGGATAGGTAGTTTACCCAATCCTAATGGTTATTGTAGCAAAAAGCTCGCAGCAACTGCTCAATGATTTTGTTTAATATTTCACTCTAACCATCGGTCTATGGGTGGTAAGCAGTATTGAGATTTAAAGTTGTACCAAGCTGTTTGAACAGTTCTTGGAAATATGATGATGTATGTTGTGTATCTCTATCTCCTTACATATCTTCAGGTACTGAGATCGTGGAATTTTTATTTTGATATACTATTAGTTGTGCGAGTTCAGGAGCTGAAAGAGTTTTCTAGCGAGGTATAAAGTGTGCTTGTTTTGTGAATAAATCCACAAATAAAGTAGCAATACAGTCATAACCATCCACTGGTGGTAATCTTGTAATAAAGTCCAGACTGAAATATTCCCATGATACAGTTGGTGTTGGCAGCGGCTGTTACAGCCTGCTGCTAGAGCCTGTATACGCTGTTTTCTCAGCTTACAGACTTGACTTTTTCGTACATATGTTTTTATATTTTGGTGCATGTGCGGCCAGCAAAAAAAAACTTTTAATCAATTTCTCAGTTCTGAGCATATAGTTATGGACAGCCGTCTTAATATCGTGATGCTCTATGATGATTATCTTTTTTGCGCTCATCAGCTGCAGGAATTTTTTTATCAGCTATCATATACAATTCGTTATTGGTGTCATATCGTACTCCATGGGGTAGCTTCTCCCTGTTTACTTTTGGATCCTTCATATATTTCAACTGTATATTGTTGAGAAAATGATTGTCCAACTGTACCGAGACTCACAGTTGTAAGATTGAGCCATTTAGTGATGTGCTCCAGATCCTCCTCAAAGGTCTGCATATAGTTCGCATCTAGCTATGCTTTCAGATTTGTTAGATCTGGTCGTCTGCTGAGTGCATCTGCCCTATATTGAGATCCCTTTTATATACGATATCCATCTTGTCCATATATTTTGAAATTATTTGGAACCAGCCATCATGTTTTCTGCTGAGCTCTTATTGAGTTTGTAGATGTCCAAGGGTGGTATGGTCTGTGACTACCGTAAAATGTTTACACCCTTTCAAATAATGTCGCCAATGCTGGAGAGCAAATACTACTCCCAGACATTCAGTATCGTAGGTGGAATAGCGCAGTTGCGCACCCCTCAAGGCCTTTGCCAGATAAGCCACAGGACGCAGCTATCTGACATTTGGGTCTTTTTGCATGAGCACCGCCCCCACAGCATATTTGTTGGCATCAGTTGTGACCACGAACTCTGCGCTCGGGCCAATGATAGGATTCATTAAGATTGGGGTGTGTGTCATTTTATATTTCATGCGATCAACTGATTGTTGGTGTTTGTCTGTCCATGCCGGAAATATGTTAGTTTTCGTCAGATCAAATAGGGGCTTTGCTATAGCAGCAAATTCCTCGATAAATGATCTATAATATCTCACAAAGCCTAGAAAGGCTCTCACATCTCTAACATATTTTGGGATCGGCCATTCGAAGTCTGCTTTTATTTCATTAGGGTCCGGAAATTTATCTTTTTTTAATATGGTGACCTAGGTATATTATTTGTTTCTTACCCCATTCTGATTTTTGGGGGTTCAGATATAGATGGTGTTTGCGAAGTCTCGCTAGCACCTGACCAATATGGTGTATATGTTGCTCCGGAGGGTCGCTGAATATAATGATATCGTCCAGATAGCAAATCACAAAATCATCAAGGATACTTGCATCCTGATGCATATATCATCAGCAATACCGTTGAAAACCGCGTTTATGTATGATTGGAATCCGCTGGCGCTGTTTTCAGGCCAAATGGCAGGACTCGCATTTTAAATTGACCCAACTAGGTTATGAAGGATATCTTATAGACATCTTCCTCTTTTACGCGGATATGATGATATGCTTTTGGACAGGTCAAAGCAAGTCCAGCATATGCCACTGGCAATACGGTCCAATGTAGTATCAATTCTGGGCGAAGGATAATGTGTGCCCAGGGTTATTTTATTCAGCGACCTACAGTTAATGCACATCCGGAGAGTGCCATCAGATTTTCTGGCAAATAGCACTGGAGCTGCAAATGGTGAATAACTGGGTCGGATCCAGTTTTTCTCCAGATATTGTGTTAGTTGCTTTTTCAGCTCAGTTAGCTCCGCAGGAGACATTTTGTAAATGTGACCTTTTGGCGGGTTAGCGTCAGGTATAGTTGGAAGAATGTGATCAAATTTTCCTGTGCTCGGTGGCAGGCAATTAAAATATTTTTATCATGGCCATCTTGTTTTATAATATTCAGTATATTTTCATCATATTGTTGGCCCAAATCAGTGCAGATCATGCAGATCATCCGATTTCATCATCCGACATCCGATGCGTCTGAGTCTCCATAAAATCTTCTTTCAAAGTGGCTATGAAAAATGATGATGCTTTTGCATTTTTGACTGGTTAAGAATAGATATGGAGCAGCCTCATACGCAACCTCCCCGCAACCGACGTGCTTGTCCATGTCGCACGTCGGGGTTGGGAGGCGGAAGCCCATAGCCGGGAGAGTGTATGGTTACAGAGAAGTGAGCAAGCCCGGTGCGCCGAACGCCTATATGGCGGGCGCGATGCGGTGCCCGCGGCGCGTGCGTAGCGCGGCGCTCGTACCACTCAGATATGTGCTAAGGTACTAATACGCATACCCTAGCTACATTGTCTGGTGTGCAGCAGTGGCAACAGCACTGGTGTCAACATCCCCTCCCAATGTCGCAAGGGGATGCGCCAAGCAAGGGTTTCGGCTGCTAACGATAGTCGCTAGCCTAGAGAAGCAGCCCGCCATGCCCTGACCTCGGCATGGATCGGGGCAGATCCTCTAGGGAGTCTGACGGCGCCGGCTGTCGAGCGGATAAAAGTCGCGGGTGGCCACTTCTCCTTGGCGCTGGTGTGCCGAGCTTCGACTGCGACTTCATACTAGTCGACGAGCGTTGCCCGAATTTTCCAGTCGGCCGAGCCGAGAATCTCTCCGGGCGGGAACTGCGGTACGCGGCAGTCGCTGGCGTCGTGGTAGCTGGCGAGGGAGCCCGTACATGGCGGTCGCTGGCGTCATGGTAGCCAGCGTCCGGGTGTGCGCTTTAGATGTAGGTGCGCAAACAACCTGTCGAGTGTCGAGGCCCCTTTCTGGCTGCGGTGGTCTCGGTTTTACGTCCGGGCTTCCCGCCCAGACGGACTTCCTGCGAGGTCTAGCGTCAGACCATTCTCACTAGAGTCCGACATAGGTTGTAGAGGGCCCATAACCTGTCATGCGCAACCTCCCCGCAACCGACGTGCTGGTCCATGTCGCACGTCGGGGTTGGGAGGCGGAAGCCCATAGCCGGGAGAGTGTATGGTTACAGAGAAGTGAGCAGGCCCGGTGCGCCGAACGCCTATATGGCGGGCGCGATGCGGTGCCCGCGGCGCGTGCGTGGCGCGGCGCTAGCGCGTACCACTCAGATATGTGCTTAAGTACTAATACGCATACCCTAGCTACATTGTCTGGTGTGCAGCAGTGGCAACAGCACTGGTGTCAACATTAGCCATCTGATTTGCAGACAAGATGCTTACTATTGCTTGTCTGGGTTCGATCTCACAGCCGAACAGAGTTGCGTCAATATGTCTCTCGTGTACATTACCATCATTCCAATAAATGCCTAAATTATTATTTCTGAGCCACGGAATGCCCAGCCAGTATGATGTCACAGTTATTGTTACTGGGGAGGCAAACAAAATTAGCCTCTGTGGTATATCCAGCCTGAAATTGAAGCGTTATTACTGTTACATTGTGTCGAGAGATTTTATATGTTTTACCATGTGCGAGTTGTATTTTTTGTGCCTGATCTAGCAGTTTTACTGGCAGTTTATATTGTTGTACAATATCTTTGGGCAGCATTGTCGATAAATATATCGACTTGATCAGACATGACAATATTGTTGGCTTTGATTTTAGCCTTCGCCTTCAGCATATCTGTTTCAACAATCTGTGAATAAAAAATATTGTGGGGATTCAATATTGTGGTTTTATGTTATGCGCTTTGCTAGCATTCTTTCCTCGACAGTGTAATCAGCCGGATAAACATCGACTGAAAACGGAGTCGGACATATTGGTATCCGCTCCTTATTATTTCTGGGGTCAGGAATGTCATACAAATATGCACCAGGAGGATAATGGTGTATTTTACGACATGTGTTCAAGATATGTTTAACATTTTTACTGATTTTCCATTTTGGAATTGCAATGACTGCTGATTTATTGTAAGGATTACGCCTGCGCTTTCTTTCGAAGCCAACAGTAAAGTCAAACATTTTCTCAAACGATGGGTTCAGCCACACACGATGATTAGTAATGTCAGCATCAAAGAAAGAGTTCTCATGGGAATAATTATCCATCACTTTCGTGGTTTAAACAGTTGCGGCACCATCAAGGGTGAACGGCCCCCAGATCATATCCAACCCAAAAAATCCAAGCATCATGATTGAACGATGCGTAGTTATCGTGCTGGGGTGATATTACTGTTGCGTCGTTATCATTAGGTCCATGGGTTGTTGCCCTAGCCATACTGTCATATAGTCAGATATGAGCTCATCAATTCGAGTCTGCATATAACGGAATTCAAGTGTTTCCGTTTGTACAGCACTATCGACAGTAGTTGATGGGTGTTGCTGATATATCATTTGTTCAACTCGTTCGATTTGTGGCGCTGATGAACAGTCGCCTTTTTGACCAGTGATAAGGTGATGTTTAATGTGTCTGCGCCTTCTGCGCTTTCGAGTCTCCAGTACATGATGCACAACATGTGTGTCATGTGTGTCATCGACCCTCGTTTTCTACGCAGTGGTTGCACATCCTCTACAAAGGCTTGTTTTGGTGTTTTGCCCATTAATACTTAACTATACGGTAACATATGATATGTTGTTACAACAATATGGTGAAAGGATGTGTTCGTCGGCCGACTTGAAGGACTCTTATTGTCAGTGAACCTGTCGAAAACGACAGGGGCAGGCTCACGTCAGGAGCACTCTAGAGCGCCCCCTGGCACGTATCACATGAGCGGCCACAATCGTCATCACTTCAAATCAAAGCTGCTGCCAATTCAATGCATTACTGCGGCCAGCTTATGCACTCTATGGCAGCATGATACAGTAAGGAGACTGATGTTGACACGGTGAATTGTGAAAGCAATTACAAGGTCTACTTGTTTTGTTTGCGATTTACTATTTTTTTGTTTATCATACTGCAGATGAGTTTGCAGCTTGCTGGGTCTATGCCTATTTCTGAACATGGTCTTCTTTGGAGCACTGCGGACGAATTTGGTCTCCACGATTCTGTGGGTTACAGTTCATATATGGTAGCCTATTTAGGGGCGGACTCCACCACGACCACCTTGGCTGCGGCCAGCGTTTTGCCGCCGCCTCTTTCTCCAAAGCGACCTCCACGGCCGCCATTGCGGCCTCCCCGATCACCTCGGCCACCAGCACCATCATGCTTTGTAAGCATGTTTGGTGTTACTGTTGTGTTCAGCAGTTGCGCTGAGGGCCATGGGTGTAAGCCTAGTATTTTGAGGGTTATGACTACACCTTTTGCTTTGTATATAACATATGATATTCTTTGCCAACTGATGACAATCAGTGAAGGCAGTTCCATGGATACCTCGCTTTTCAGCGAACATCGTTTGTAATGTTGTATAATAATGTGATTGTTTGTTTATGGAATCGAGCACATATCTTTCTGACATGTAGTCATAAGCATGTGATGTTACAGTTGGTTACACTCTTTCTAAGAACTGCATGATTTCAGTCCAAAACAGAGTGTTATTATAATTGGCGTGCATTTTTACCTGCCCTACTAAAGGGGCCAGTTTCAATTGCAACGATGGTTGATGCCCAACCATGGCAACATACGTGGGTATTTGTTAAGGCTGGCCACTCACCTGGAGTGGCTCCTCATGCTTGGGTGGCTTACGTCCCATCTCTCCAGTTGGAGGGTACGGTGGGCGCTTGTCCGCCCTATGGTCCTGCATATGGGTTATGTTGTAGCACCGGATCAATGTCCATCGGTGCTTTCTCTACATCTTGTGGGTTTACCACATCTTGTTCACGTGTCAATTGAGCCATGATAGTATGAATTGCAGAATAAAATGGCAAACCCATCAGTTGATTTGTAAACTGTTTTCATGTGCCAATTGTGCTACACCCCCCCAGATAAGTCCGGGTTTTGCGTTTTCGATCGCAAAGCGCATGCATGGGCGAGGATAACGCCGGATGCCTGTGCATACATGCTAACTACAGTGGGAATAGTTCGGGCAAACGCCTATTGTGCGCTTTATACCCACCCGCGCGACAACACAACCATTTGTGGGCGCCCTTAAAAAAACGCGAAATCAGTGCATAATGCGTTGGCGCTAGAAAAATGTGGGTTGCGCCAACCGTCCAAACCTATGGAATAGCGGCACTCGTCGCACCAAACTCGGTAAATACGACCCTTGGCATAAGTTGCGCACACCCTGCGTGTCGGCCACTGAAAGCATGTTGCTATAGGCACGAGGTGACACCCCAACGACAAGTTGGCCACGGTGGGGAGCAGTTTTGGGGTGAAAATGCTGTTGTTTCTGTGGCGAACGCACGTAGGAGAGGCGCTCGATGGCCCCCGTGGCGTAGGGCGATGCTCTACTATGGGGGCGCGTGATGGAATGCCAGTTGCACGGTTTCGTGGGCGGGGTGGCGCGGTAGGGGCGTGGACTTTAACTAATGTGCAATTCCTTGAAAATTGTTGTGGAAAATGGCGTTTTGGCTGGTAGATTTGTGTATCGCTAGGAGGCGGCACATACCAAGTGTTGGTGGTCCGTGCGTGGTCATCCACACACATAACGCTCCCGCACAGCCGAGTACGGGGCTTAGACACGCACTTGGCGCAAAGCCACGCGCCCGACATGGGTGGGCACATGAAGCAGTGAGGGGCAACGTGGATGATCATCTTTGGGGATTTTTCCGGGGCCCCCAAAAATCGATTTTTTGATTTTGAAAGATTGGTTTTGACGCAGATTTGAATGAGAAATTGCGCGGTATTTTTAAAACAATTTTCTGAGCAAATCCTGAGAAGCTATAGCGTTTTAAAGCCAAGGGGGTGTTGCTGAGCGTGGCCAACTGTGATGCCATGTCAGTATCGCAACGCAACATGTACTAGCCGCCGCCCACACGGCTGCACCCCAACCAAATGCGCCCGAGCCCCTCGCCAATGCGTTTCCTCACGCGTTCATGGCCATCCCGCCGTTTGGTTGTCTGTTCACGCGTCGGCGTGTGCGTGATACCGACCCTGGTTTTGGTGCAACTGTAGGCGACGTCCATCCACGCACCAAGTGTAGCGTGACACCCTCGTCAAAGGTCTTTAAGGTTCGGTTTGAGCCACTCGTCATGCAGGTCTTACAAAACCCTCTGAGATTTCAGCGTTTCATCTCATATACCCTACGTTCAAGTACCCTAGACTTCTGAAGTCTTGAGACTGCCGAAAAGGGACCCCAAACTTATGTGGAGGGGTGTATGATAGTATGAATTGCAGAATAAAATGACAAACCCACCGGTTGATTTGTAAACTGTTTTTTGGGATATGATATTGCAGGATACGAAATATGTTGGCCTTACTTAGGAATTTTGTCGGACTTCACTATTGTATCTCAGCTTCCACGCTTCAAGGAGAGGCGTTAGCTGGTTAATGTATTCCATGACCCATTCAGCTGGATCCGGGTTTGTACGCCTACAAGAATATTTCACAATATATCATCACAAGGATCTGATATATGAACGTCCCTGGAAAAAGTATCGGCGTTGTGCTGGCTGGCTTTGGTGTGGCAGTTGCTAGCACATTGTCAATATACTGGAACTGCAATAATATCCTCTGCTGGGGTCTTTTGCTCCCGCAGGTTTATCCAGTCTGAAATACTGTGTCATTATATTGTTTGTCCACCTTTTAACAAAATCAGCCAGTTTATCCACAAGGCTGGCATTCCAGCCCTGGTTATGTTCAGTATTTGCTGCCATATCTTTATACGGTGCGAGATCTGAGTACATATGGGGAAGGACTAGTCCGCCCGCTTGTCTGAGTTTGTTTATCATTTGATTTATTGGGATTGAAAACCCAGGATAACGTTCTGAATATGAATGTTGTCTTCACGCAGCCTATCATAATATGTTAGGTATCCTGATGGAAACATATCGTCAGTATTCATCGATGGCAGTCTATGATGTCTTTTATGATCAGCATAAGAGTCAAGAGCTGTCATGGCTCTGCTCTGAGATGTGTTCGAAATGTGCTCGTATGTTTGGGCGAGGCTGAGCCTCACCAGTTGGTTTATCCAGCGAAGCGTCGATTTTTCGGCGGTGAGCTTTATTGCCGTACGGGTACCCGTATAGGGCGGATCGGGCCTATAGGTGCATGACTAAAGCGCTTATCTACTGTCATGTAATAATAAGTACTATAATCCATCCGCCCGCCCGCCCACGGTTCGTAATTACACAGCTAGCCTTCCGATTACGATCTCACGGTTGGGAGGTAGTCGCTACTGGTACTGGTACTCGCTACTCGCTGCTGGTAATGGAAAAAAATGATACTCGCTAGTCGTCACAAGCGCTTATCCGCTGACATGTACTACTAAGTACTATAATCTTGTGGAGCCCGCTACTGGTACTCGCTACTCGCCACTGCTGGCAAGGATTTTTTTTCCCGCCTCCGGGACAGGACTGGTACCAGTGAAACCCTTGCAGCCTCTCTACGAGATGGTCGTAAGGATTACTCGCTACTCGCTGCTGGCAATGGAAAAAAAATGGTACCCGCTAGTCGTCACAAGCGCTTATCTACTGACATGCACTACTAAGTACTATAATCCGGTGGAGCCGCCGCTCGAAACGCTGCGCCTGATGACTTATATGCAAGCCACACGCGAGTTCCTGGTCGCTACTTCAAAGCGCTGGCAATGCAATTCACGGAACTGTGGGCCAGTGATATGGAACCCGTTCCTTTAAAATTTTCTGAAAAATCGACGCATCGCTTATTCAACTGTCAAGTTACTTCATTGTATTGATGTTGGGGAGATTGTGATGTCATCTCTTCCTCTCCCTCTGGCAGCATTTGCTCGCCAGATTGATCCTCAGGTTCGCCTGCATTATCGCGTAACATTGCATTACGGCAAGGCAAAGCGTGACCTATTTGCGGTATGAATCTTAGAAAATCATAATAACATGTGGATTGATCCTAGCATATAATACAATAGCAACAGCAAGCATTCGTTCGTTCGCATCGTCAGATGGCATTTCATCTAAAATATCAACAACGTCAGTTATCGTTTGTCCCCACTCATTGAGGAGGTATCATTGTCGACCCCAATTGGGCGACTGATTATCGTTTCGTCCGCAGCTGCCATTCAGGCAAAGATATTGTCCAGAATATAGTCGACACATTCAGGGTTCAGCATGTTGGATATGGTTCAGTTTCATGCCTATGTGGGCTCAATATGGTTTGGCTTATTGTGAGCGACGCAACAATATACGGTATTGTTTATGGTCTAAGGTGCTACGGTCGTTACCCTAACAGTATGTTTCGTTGGGGACAGAGTGAGGTTAAGGTAGGGGTGTCTTTACATGATAGGCCACTAACCTGAATTTGGCTCATACGAGAGCAAGAAGAATGACGCTCCGAGTTCCACAGGAAGCGTCGCGCCCCGGCAATCTTCAAGCTCCGGGCGCAACCGTGACACCAGAGTGTCGCCAGACAAGGATGCAAGATGCATGGTATGCCTCCGCCTTACGAGAGGACGGAGTTGTGTTGTGCTCGACTGCGAAGTCGAGCAAGTTACGGTATACAGTGCTGCCTCTTGGCAGGGTGGTTTTGAAACGGTGGCTTTCGGAAAAGCCTGTTATAGATTGCGGCGGGGTAATTGACAACACCCACAGTTGCTACACGACAAGCGTGAGTATTATGTTTGTGAAATGCTCGCGAGAGAGCGAACGAGTAGGTAAAAGCACCAAATGTGAGGGAAGTTGAGCGTGGTCTAGAGAGCGAGTGCTATTCCACTGGGGTGATGATATAGTATGATATGTTTACATCCCGACATGCGCCTCGCCTGATATATGTAAGGAGGCGCGATGCGACCGACAAGGCGCACCCTGTCATTATACATGGCGCGGGCGCAGCTCACTATCAGACGAGCGCGTACTACGCGCCTAATGTTCTACGATGATTATTATTATGTTTAGGGTTAGTGAGGAGATAGGATATATCCTCACAATATTGCTTCGGCCGCCGTAGAGACGCTGCAAGGGTTTCACTGGTAGGTGCCGGTCTTGTCCCGGGGGCGAAAAAAACAAGCTGCTTTGAGCGTTCTTAGATAATGTGGATTGTAGCTGTACGCAGCTTGCGGAGTACCACAGCTACTCAGGACCGGTGTCTGAAAACGACAGCTTTTGGTACGCGCAGCGTACCATTTGGTACGCGCGTACCAAAAGAAAGGACGGCGGGCTGAGGCAACTCTATGTGGGTGCTCCATGCACATTCATCATGCAATATGCGTACCAAAAGGACGAGATGTGGTAAACTGGTGCGTAAATATTATAATTTGTTGCGCGCACCATAAATGTTAGTGCATCACCGTTGCTCAACTGCCTCTTGCATCCATATCTTTGTGCACTACCCAGCAACATCTATGAATTTATGAAAATTTCTCACATGCAAACATGTCAACAATGTTGTTAAGTTTGTGAGTTGCAGTCCGCCAGGAAGTGACATCCATGAATATTTGACAAATGCTAGAAAGGAGTATATGGAATACTTATCTTGCACATGTATATAATTACATAGATAAGATATTGTTGCTGCACCGTCGCAATGCATTACCGCTAAACCAGTGGCGCTAATGCACCACTTCACTGCAACGCAATTATCGCTACACCACTACTACCGGGGGAATGAGCGGATGATCATGTTTAGTATGTCTCAAAACCACTTCCAATTGGCTCGCGCGCCAGCAATGTTGCATGGATCAACTGTATTACTATTGCCGCACCCCTACTCAGCTCTTGCTACTGCACCACTACTCAACTACGGTGCGCGCCAAGCCTCACTCGTCGAAACGGGTTCCGCCTAACCGCGCCTAACACGGTGCTTTTATTGTATCCGACCCAATTTTATTGTACGATTACTGTATTCCGTATTACCCCATGCCTAACCGCGCCTAACCATCGCCTAGGTCCGCTCTCAATCACATGATCTCGGCGGTGGTCGCGAGTAACCGCGTCGAGCCATGACTGCCATGGCAGTACCCGTACGCTAACGGTACGTGATATGACGAGCCCCTTTCGCACTTCGCCCCTTGAGTACATGTAGCCCCGGTAGTACCTGTATTAATTCACCCTTATCTCCCCCCCACCCACCGCCTGGAGGGACCGACGACCATCCTCGGCCCTCTGAATCGCGAGCCCTCCGTCCGCCTCCAGCCCCGGCTGGGGATGGGGCGGGGCTCGTGCACGGGTGGCACCGTGGTAGCCTTGGATCCGTCCGTGCTGTCACCGTCGCGGAGGAGCGGTGCGGGCTGGACACCGGCGACTTATGTCGTTGCTGGTTCGGTCTACTTCTGGTTCTCTGTTCGTTGAGTACCCTCTCCCTTCCTGTCATGTCGGCGCCTCCACCTCACATTCGGCCTAAATAGTGCCGCTATTGGAGTGGCCCGGGGTGTTGTGCTGGGAAGGGAGTACTACGTTCGGCGAAAGGGGACGCGACCGAGGTGGCGGCGGATTTGGCGCTGGGAGGCCCGCATCGGCTACCCGCCCGTGGCGCACCGTTATGGGTTGAACCCCCCCCCCCCCCCCCCCCCCCCACTTCCGCTCCTTGACGCAAGACCTCTTCGAAACTCCTTTCCTGTCTGCGCCTCCACATCACATTCGGCCTAGTGCCGCGATTGGAGTGGCCTGGGATTGTGTGCTGGGGAGAGCGTCCCTACTGCGCTGAGCGGCGGTTGGCGGCTGGCGATGCATCAATGGTCGGTGCCTGCCCTGGCGGTTCCCGCCTCTGGTGGCCCGTAGCAGCCGGATTTCCTTCTGGATTTCTGTATGTATTTCTTGAATGTTGCAGCTAGCACATGTAATCACATGTAGCGACTACTGGTACTTGCTACACGGGCGCTCGAGGGCGCTCGGCGCTGTTCGGCCAGCAGCTGACGCGAGTACCGGTGCAATGCTGGCCATGCTGCACTGCTTGTAGTGAGCTAGAAGTCCGACGGAGGTGCTGCTCATCAATCCCATCTTCCCACCTACTCACCGTGCGTAATCCGCGCGCGACTGGCTTCGAGCCAGTCCCCCGTGCGATGTCTTGCGGCGGCCAGCGAGGAGTCAGTTCGAGAAACATTTTTCAACATAGCAAGGATGCACATGGCGTTGGGGTGGTTGGGGTGCAGTGCCGTGTGTGCAAGAAGACACTCGGCGTTACCAGCCGCCACTTCAGATAGCGCCATCTCAAATCTGCGGCGAACCCTGCTTGCTTCGCAGAGCAAGCCTACTTAATGGCAAGTGCCCGTTAGTGCCGACACGTAGGTCTACGATGTATGGAGTACATGCATGAATGCATAGCGATCAACGAAACGTTCGACCCTCCCCCCCCCGCCCCCCCCCCCCCCCCCCCCCGCGCACCTTTCTCTGATGCACAAAGCAGCAGGCTTTTCGCCGTCGCAAGCGCGCGATGAGCTTGTTGACATGCACTGTGCGGCTGGAGCGTCTAATTCAAATCCTGATTGTGGTGCGTGGGCCGCATGAAGGGCCAAAACTGGGATTATCTTGAAGGAAACCTTCGCTGTGATGAAGCAATCGCATGAGGAGTCCCTTCCATCCCCGCCCCCCCCCTCCCCACCTTCTAAACGGCTCAACCGCGGAGGTGATGGTGAGTGGAAGTGCTCGGAGCATCTTACAGTGGGAGCAGCGAGCCGGGCTTGAGCTGCGGGGATTGTGGACAGGAAGAGAGTGAAAGCAAAGCGCCCGGCGGGCCGGGAGATAGGCACGCACGCGCTACCGCGCGCGGGACATGTGCCCGGCCGGTGCTAGGGTATCAGCCGGTGCTAGGGTATCGGGCAGATTCCAACAGCCCCCCTCAATTGTACACGGGGGTCATCTCCGTTTGACCGCTGTGTGCAATTGGAACAATGGTCGGAATCTGGCGCTTATACAATACTTATAGCAGCAATAATTAATCGCGACTACTCTATACATCATTGATAGCTTCCGGGCGACGTGCTTCCGCGTGCACTGCACTCTATGTTGTATTGTCGCCCCGCTGTGGAGCTGTTGAGCCGGAGCTGGCTGGTGATGAGGCCGCTTGGGCGTCATCCTCGTGCCCTGGGGGATGCCGGGCAGTGCGCTGCGCAAGATGCTTCCGGCAGCCTCTCCGCGAGCGGCGGGGCTGCTGAGCACGAGCTGCTGGTAGCCAACGAGGGATGCACATGGCGGGCTGCTCGTAGCTGAGGTGCTGGCACCCAGTAGCAGCGTTGCGTCGCAGTTGCTAGCCCCATACGCGCGGTCAGCGAGTGGCCAGCAGCACCACAGTGGTCGTTCAATCCGTCGAAGGTGGCAGGCAGGACGTGGTAGGCGGGACCTGGGTAGGTGGACGCCTTGGATGGCTTGTGAACGACGCGCTCCGCTGAAATGCTCCACTGTGTTATCGTTGTCCGGGGTCCGGGGGTCGGCTAAGCAGCTCCGCAACGGTCGTCCAGCGGTCCTTCAGTAAGCACAAGCCACCAGCGGGCTCGCCGGTCGTTTCGCCGTCTGCCTCCGGTATTGCTAGTGGAACCACGACGTGTGACGGCCTGGCTCGACGCAAGGAGTGTTTTCTATTTTCGAGGTTTGAATCTGAAAGCTAAGTACAACAGTGGCTCGACAAAATCCTGGGGACTTGTTTGTTGAGCGTAGCCCCGGAGGCTGGCTCTTCTCGGGCCGGTAGGCGGAGCCCCGATACGGTATGTTCAGCGCAGTCCCGGAGGCTGGCTCTCTCGGGCCGGTAGGCGGAACCCTGATACGGTGTCGGGAGGGTTGTGCATTGGCCCCGGAGGCTCAGCGTGCACCCCTCGCCCCTTGTGGGCTAGTTTACGGCGCCCTTGTGGCAGCCGCCTCGGCCGTTTTTTGAACGACTCCGGACGTGCGCCGAGGGCACGGACTTCTCCATGTACCCCGCTCGCGCCCACGTGACGTGTGAGGGCCCATAACCTAAACGGCTCAACCGCGGAGGTGATGGTGAGTGGAAGTGCTCGGAGCATCTTACAGTGGGAGCAGCGAGTCGGGCTCGAGCTGCGGAGACTGTGGACAAAAGCAGAGCGCCCGGCGGGCCGGGAGATAGGCACGCGCGCGTAACCGCGCGCGGGACATGTGCCTGGCCGGTGCTAGGGTATTGGCCGGTGCTAGGGTATCGGGCAGATTCCAACACCTTCTCCATTTATGTGCAAGATGTGCTAGTCTAAAGTGCTTTCTAATGCTGAACAATATGACATATATATGTATATATACTATTACAGTATATACTCACCCAGCGTATGTTTGGCTTGTGCAAATGCAGATGCTGCCCCCGCCCACCCCCCCCCCCCTCTTCCCCCCCGGCCCGTAGGCCGCAGTAAAGTTTTCCTTGGAGCGCTTCACAATGACTATTCTGCCAGGTACAAGCTGAATGGCAGGGGTCACCACGCGTCACCACGCCTGCCTTTGGTGCCTCTTCCAGGGCATCCACTTGGAAGGGGATGTGCGCTTCTTCGGGCACTTTGCAGCCGCCGCAAAGACACAATGGCAGCACTCGTTCGCCCATGTTTTGCCCCCGGGGAACGGAGTGAGGGATACGCGGGCGCGGCAAGAGGGCAAAGCGCATAAGCGATGCATCACGGAGGTTCTGCAAGACCCCGGACGGCAATATGTCCATTCGTGCTTTGCCGGCGCGGATGGCTCCCTCGTCACGGACACCGAGCAAGAGGCGCTCCAGTGCGCCTCAGCCGCTGACAAGCTGCCCAAGGGACTCACTGCCACCGGCCATGTGCATGTTGCATATGACATTCTGGGCGCCACATTTAATATCGTGAACTCTCACGCTCTGCCGTTACATCATGCCCTCGCGTTGGGGGTGGTGAAGACGTTTGAAGACGTTTTGTGGATGGGAGAGGTTTGGAGACGTTTGAAGACGTTGGGGGTGGTGAAGACGTTTGAAGAGGATGGGGGAAGTGCATGTGCGGTCCCGCGGTCCTGGCAGCGCCATAATCAAGTTCAAGAATTTTTATCGGGTGTGACGCCCTTACTTGCCTTGCATGCGTGTTTATTCCTGTCAATACATTGTTGTAGTCCGGCGACTGACATGTGACTGCTGGTTGTTTGTGACGCATGCAGATATACGATCAGCGCGTGAAAAAACATCACGGTGACCAATGACTTCGGACGCCCCCCCATCATCATCACGGGCGGCTCTTCCATGTTTCCGAACTGGACAGCGGCGGGAGAGCTTTCAAGACCATCCTTACATACGTGCATTCGGCCATGGAGTGCGCCCCCCCCCCCCCCCTCCTAAAATTTGCTATTCCGCCTTTGTGGATTACCGTGCATGATGCGGACAACTCACTGCACATGCATGTTGCCGTGATGCGCGCAATTGCTTCTTGAAGAACCTTCACAAGCACAGGCACACCACTTTCATGTGCCTAACGGTCGTATACCGTCATTTCTTGAAGGCAGATGCGGCAGTATATGCCGAGCGTGGTGAGACAGAGGCGTCGCTGCTTGGGCGGATACTTGAGACAAACAACGCCATCGACAACCGTCGCCTTGATGGCGCAGCCACCTGATACGCTTCGCGAAGATATGCGAGCATCTCTGCGGGAACGTGCGATTGATGTGCAGCAATCTCCATGTGCTTGTGTGCATGTTGGCAGCTCAGGAGAAGGCGCGGGGCGGCACAGCCCGGAAAGTTGAGATGTTCGTGGAGAGGGGGGTCAGCTCCCCCCCCCCCCCCCCCCCCCGCCCACTTCGCCCCCCCCCCCTTTTCTGTCCATGTGCGAGATGTCATGTGGTCACTGACATCAAATAATTGCTTGTTGCGTGGTTTTACATGTCAGGTACTTCCGTAAGGTCATTGTTGGCAAGTGCAGCAAGGACCAAGAAAAGGCTTTGATTCGCTGTGGAGGTCATGAATCAGGTGCCCCCCCCTCTGTCCTGCTGCCCCTATGTTGTCATTTGTCTCATTGCGCATGTTGCTTTGCACATGAGGCTAGAGGACTTGGAGCTGCTTTACAATGACATGCTCACCAGCATGCGCTGGGACCGGGGTAGTAAATCAACACTGACGAAGAAGGCACACGCCGCTTTAGGTCGTGTTGGGGGGCAGTCAGCAGCAAGGCGCGGGTGCTAGAAGAGTTATGCGAGGAGGGGGTTGATGTCCACGCACACACCAATGCTCTCTTCAAGACGCATGTGAAGGAGTTTGGCCTAGACGGGCTGAAGGTGCATGACATCAAGGAGGATACAACCAACATAAAGTAAGCGTTGTTGGCATCCGTGTCTACCAGAGTAGGATGTGTATCTTACATCCGTCCTTATGATTTTGTCACCCCCCCCCCCCCCCCAAACTGGCCCACTATAGACGAATAGAGGTCTCGAAGCCCGACCATGAGTCCTACACAATGTGATGCTCCCGTGCCTACAACCTGCTGCCGAAAGGCAACGCGTGGGTGCTCACCGCCCAACGATGGGACAATTGGGGTGCATGGCTCGTGCTAGCGGACTTCTACAACCGTCAGACTATGAACATCGGAAGGACCTTACATTTATGCCAACCGGCTCTGCAGACGCCGAGAACCATGACATGTTCCAAGAGATCCTGCGGGTTAGGGTGAGTTATTACGTTGTCTCCGAGCGCCAACTCAAAGACACCGCGGTGGCCTTAACCTTCCGTTGTGTTTGCAGTTGGAGCTGCGTGCCATCAGCGCCTATGAGCACTGGACTGTGGAGGGCCCGATCAACACTGTCTCCCAGCAGGACTTCGTCTTCCCGCCCCGCATTGTGCATGGTAGACTGGTCACATATACATGGGCAGAGGCCATCATCAATGCTGGCAGGGGGCGGCGGCAATGGGCCGATGCTGACGCTGTGCCGAGGCAGATGATCATGTAATGAGCCACGTAAGTTACATATTATTGCAGTAGGGTCCTACATGTTGTTGTTGCTTTGCTGCACTTAGCGCTGATGTTGATAGTGCAGCCCGGCACATGTGGTGCTCCTACGTGAAGCACTTCCATGCCAAGGACATCGCCGCCCTCGATGAGGATGATCGCGGTGTTGATGCCATGCAGTAGTAGCAGCTAGGCAGCAACCGTTGCGTTTGTGAATTGAGAATATCCAGTTGTTGCGGGAGCAGTTGCGTAGTATCGCATGCGCATGATACGTATAGGTGTCGGGTGGGTCTTGGGTTTCCAAATGTAATGTTCAGCAATATTATCTTACGAAACATGGCCAATCTGTATTATGCTTACATATGCCTGCTACACTAATATCTTTCTTGACACATTCAAAACATATTTTTCTAATACTGACAACATGGGTCAATGTTGCGCATGGATGCCGCGATGTACTGCGGTATCGTCGCGAGCATGTATCGTCAACCGATGTTCGCATATGTCTTTGACGTTACATACATCCGTACTTATTCATGTCATTTGTGGTATGTATGTTGATAGACATATAATCTGTTCAGCAATAAGATCATTGTGAAACGCATTGTGCATTACAATAACAGTTGCATCGTAGTGCCATTGATAATGTTATTATGGGCCCCTTGGTACCGAGGTACAATAACTACTCGGGAATGATGTAATGATATGATGTACCTTATTACACGTGGTAGCCACCAGCCGCGCGCGCACTTTCACTCTTCGTCTCAACACTTCCTCGCTCGTTGCTTCGCCTATTTATGATGACCGCTTGGCATAAAAAGCAGATCGCCTTGCTTGCCCCCCGTGCCAGCATGGCCTCCGTCAGCACCTTCCATGCCGCAGCCGGGACGGATGACGCCTCGTGGGAAGACATGATGCTGCCGAGAAGGGCACGCGAGCCCCCACCTGTCCCGTGCGGCCCGCCCTTGCGCTACTACCCCACGACCGTCAGCGCCGATGACTTGTTGAGTGTTTCTGACGGGCTCAAGCTGAACGGCCCCTTGACCAACGCCCGCCAGTGCGAGGCCAACAGCAACGACACCCCGGCTGCGCAAGGGGTGTACATATTCATTTCCCTAGCGGAGGCGCAAAATGAGACAGATAGGGGCTTCGACGTGGCGTTCGTGTGCACCTGTCATAGCTAGAGGAAGCCAGGTTTCACGTGGCCGGCGGTGGTCTTGTCCAACTCTATACTCGCCCGACCGTGGTATCGCATACTTCTTCAGCGTCGGTGACCGGACTAGGCAATGCCGTCACGCAACTCGCCTCTGAGACGCAGCATGCGATCGCCGGCGCGGAGAGGTAGCGGTCTGAACGCGCCATCCCAGGTGCCCCTTCCTCTCATGTATCCAGCGGGTTCTTGTTATTTCATGTTCAATAAAATAGAGACGAACCTAAAACTCGAATCCGCCTGCTACCACTTCCCGAGCAACAGAGCTCAAGCGACCCTTTGATGCCGTTTTCGACGCCTTCTGCCCCATCGACTACGGCGTCACCGGACTGCCCTACCTGGGCGTCGAAAATCCCAAAGTACACAAAGGGCCACATTATCAAGCGCTTCAAAGAGCTCGCTGCGACTGCCACCGGCTTCGCCTACGGCATCATTCCCGGCGCGCCCACCGACGTCATGCGCATCAAGCATATTCAAAAGGCCGCCCGCAGCCGCAGGAGTAACCGGCCACTTTCCAAGAAGTGTTTGGAGAAAAAGACTCAGGTCATCCAGCTCTGGGCAGCAACGTTGTGGGGCAAGTACTACACGGAGTCCGTCACCAAAGGGACGACCGCCGTCTTCCCACCCTATTTGACCGTAGAGGAGGAGCAAGCCGCCTTGCTTATGTATGTGAAGCCAATGCATGCAGCAATGGTTCTTTGCATCACCAGTGCAAAGGTGCGCTTGCCGGCTAATTTGCATGCTCATCGTGTAGCTGCTGATGTTGTCGATGCCTGCGTGTCGGCGACTTGGTGTTTTCTTTCATCACTACCGCAGGTCCGGAATCGACCAGAACGGCGCTCCGGTGCAAGACATGTCTACCGGCTCCAGCCCCCTCCCCCGCTCGCTCGACGAGCTCATGTTCCCGGTGCGGCTAGATCCCCAGCGCTTCAAGACGCTACTGCGAGGATGAAGGTTGGATTCGAGGAGAAGCAAGCGCAACGAGGGCGCGCGGCGGCATTCAGCCCAGCCCCGTCAGACAAGCCCCTTAGCCGTGGGGCGCAGATGGCAGCACTTGCCATGAATAACATACCCGCAAAAGTAGCTGCATGCAACAATGGGCAGTCAGCCCCCGAGCCGACAGCGGACATAACACCAAATGCCGGCGGGTCGGAGGAAGAGGCCGGCGGCAGCGGAACCAGCCGACCGCAGGGGAGGGCGGACGCGGGGGCGGTAGTAGACCCATTGTAATTATGTTTCTTGGTTTTCCATGATACGTTATGCAGTTGCCGACCTCTCCGCCGTAAATCCGAAAGTGCCCGGTGCATTGACGCCAAATTTGACAGCTAGGAGTAGGCGCGCCTATGTCCGCCGAACCACACCCCGAAGCTCGACGCTCATTGGCCGCTGAAGCGAACGGTTTGAATCCCTGTCTTGAATAATAAAACAATCCAATATTACGCCCGCACGAAGGCACAAAACTGAATAAGACACAGCACGGAAATGCCACGCATGACGAGGGTGCTTACCCAACTGCCTTGTACGTGTTGGCGGCCATGTTAATATGGAACCCCAAGTAATCCAGGACAGAACTAAATAGCAAGGATTGCCCATAGGTTGGTCCATGCTGCTGAATCTTGTACACATGCACCATGTAATGAGTGAAATGCTCATACAACTCCGTGAAGCACGCCAACTGTTTAGGTATAATTTGAAACTGTGGGTAATTCTTCAACTTGTCGGTTGTTCCTAGTGCTTGCGTGATCATGTAAATGCGCCTTAAATTGTTGCGAGCAACATTATGTTTATGTAACTGCCACATGGAGCTGAGGGTGGCCATTTAATCTATGTGCTATTCGCAAGGTCATGCACAAGCACGATTAGTGCTTCGTTCGCATACCGCCCAATACAAGCGGACCATATATACGCACGACGGCACACACAACGACACGCACAGATAGACATGCATGTGCAACGCGCAAGCACGGGAAGCTGCGACGCATGCAACTACATTAGGCAAGGTGTGGCGGGCAAGGGCATAGAATCCACGGCGCGCAGTAGTCAGGCAGCGGGAGTACCGCGCACCATGGGCACCAACGACAACAACACCGCCACATAAAGGGGCAGCTGAGGCATGGCTCCAAGCTCTTGCAGCGCAGGCGGCCGCATCACAGCAAGCGCCAGAAAGCCGCTGGCGCCAGCCACATCAAATCACAGCGCGCATCAGCCAGGCAGCGGTGGCACTTTAACCGGTGGCATTTTCAGACAGTAGCGCACCGGTCTCAAGCTGTCCTCAGCAAGCTATGTGCATGTACATCCACGGTATCTGAAATCGCTTAGTTTTCACCGCTGTGCCCGCCTATCAAGGCGGCACTATTGCAACACAGTACACACATGTATGTAGCATGCGTGTGTTCCGAGTGTCCGCAAGATCGGCGGAGACAGTACCAGGGCGACAACTTACATGAAATATATACAAAATACTGCCATTGGGACCAAAGAACAATTCGCTAATTATCAGGACCGCGGCACGAAGAAACTAATTAGTACAAGCTATAATATGTAAGCTAGGAATCATCACCAGGTACGAAACACGAACATAAATCAGCCGGCCGACCATCCTCGCCTGGTACAATACGCTCATTAGGATCGGGAGTCGATAGATTGGGTTGCTCATAGTTTTTTGCCGGAGTGTGTCGAGCACCCCCTACCGGATTCTCACGGCGTTCGTCGACACCGGGCATAGGAGCCCTAGACACATAGAGAGGTTTGTCCGTGTCGCTCTTCTTGTACGACATCAAAGTCGCTATGTTATCGGAGCCCATATGCTGGCCAAAAGCTTCGACTGGAATCCCGGCATTAGAAGCCGCCGTAACCACACCACTACGACAGGAGAGAGAGCGATAGGTTTCAAGGAACTTTTTAGCCGTGATGCCCATTTATAAGAGAGCCCATCCGCTGGCTTAAATACCGGGTGTACTGAGCACATTTAATCACGTTGCAAGAGGGGTCAGTAAGATCCGGATATTTCAGAACCAATCGGCCATGACAGCCTTGAAAATAAAACAGATCAAAGACTGACCGTCCATAGGACGAGTGGCTGCCAGAAGTCGACTACGCAAAAGCTGCACGTGACATATACCAGGCCAGGAATCGCAGAAATCATCACTCGGGTACCCTTACCTATCGGTATTGATCCGCCTTCCTTTTGGAGAAGATAATCGTCACCAATTTATCCTTCGGGTCAAGAAGTCACATCCGGATGAAAAGGACTAGCAGCGCAGTCGAGCCGGCAAATAGGGACATAGCGCCAAAGCATATAGGACGAAAAGCACCGCAACCACCAAAAGCAAGTTACAGACATCTGGGCCCATAGTATAAGCGCAGGCAAAAGAGACGACATCACACAAAAGAACAAGTTCCTTTATGCATTTCACTTTAGTGCCGACGAGACTGCGCTTCGCAGATTCGCGAATCATAGAAGCCATAGGCCAAAGGGTTATTGGCAAGTGATTGCTTCGCATGTTCGCGAATCATAGCAACCATAGGCGAAAGGGTTGGCAGCTGGTTGGAGAGACTGAATGTTTTTTGGGTAATACGCAACAGCCGCATAGGCAGTTTTTACAACCGAGTAAGATAGAGCCGGCTGCGACGACCACCGATTGCAGATACACAGCCACGATGTCATCATGGGCTAGCAGTGGTGAGCGAGGGATCATGCGCGAGCCACGTCGTCCGATCGGAGAAAACGTTTCCAAGCGTAAGAATAGCCGGAGTCAGTGATCTCAACAAGGGATTTGCGAGCATAACGGTGAAGGTGAGCCAGTACTTCACATTCGACAGGGTCGTCGGGGTTCACATCGAATTCATCCCAGGGAATAGCCGAAAGATCATGGATGGGACCAATAACCCGGGAACCGGCATCCCAAGTAATTCACATTCGACCTGGTCATCGGGGTTCGCATCGAATGCATTCCAAGAAATTGCCGAAAGATCATGGATGGGACCAATAACTCGAAAACCCGCAGCACTCGCGGCAGCCACCGTGGACACACCGCTTTCGGTGCGGGAGGGAGGAAGTGCTCTCGCGTGAGAAGTCGAGTTTAATGGCCAAAACAACCCAGGTCCGCCGTTTATGCGGCTTCTCATTACCACTGTTATGCCACGAAATGTAGAGGGCGTGACCATTTCAGGGTAACTACAACCAATCGATCACACAAGCAATAAGGTGCATACCATCATGACCTGCTTGTAGATGCCGCCAAGCAGAGGTATCCCAAAAAGGAATAATCAAAGTGCCGGTAGCACGGCATGCCCTCATGTGCCTCAGCACATCCCCAATCATCCGAAAGGGAGATTAATCCAACACTTAAACTGAGACCAATCATGATATAGGAAATCGCCCCAGAGGTACCAAGCACCATAACCGAGAAAAGAAACGAACGCAGTTAAGTTTCTCCTGCTAGCAAACAGATCCGCGGTATGGGGACCTCGTTTAGCATCCCCATTTTGAGCATATGGAATTATCTCTGGTTCAGTATCAAGTCACTAGTATCCTTATATTTACTAACTATATCTGAGAACCCAGTTGATTTCCAGAAGAGACATATGGTACTTGACGCATAGCTGATGGAGCTGAATGGCATGATCATTAATGAGCAAAGAGTTGCTACCTTTGCACACGATCAGTTTGACGGACCACCAGAGCACCAACAGATAAGGTGGTGAAGGAAAGAATGGGGCCAATGACACCAGCAAGCTCTCGAAAGGTAGAGTATTGCGCCCTTTGTCACAGTGTAAAGAACTCACGGGCAATAAACTGATGGGAATCAGAAATATCTTTTAAAATACCACCCAATCCAATAAAACGGGCATCAGTCTCAAGGTTCAGGGCCACCACATGGATCCGGAACCAGATACAATTCACACAAGAGGAGCGGAGTTGGCCACGCCGGAAACGTAGCTCATCGAATGCCTCAGGAGACGGGGTAACCAAGGCATACCGGGAGGGAACATAGTTCAGAACGGCAGAACGATGCCTTGTATATAACTGGACCACATGGCCCAAGACCAACCCCATGGAAATAGCATGGCCAAGCAATAGAACTAGCCAAAGAGCGTAAAGACACTCTCCCCCCATGGGCATGTAAAAGATTATGAATGCCATGTTGAAGGCGATCCCGTCCGTCCTCAGGAACGGAGAAAGTGCTAGCGCCGCAAAATCCATGATGAAACCCTGATGTATGAGAGTGTGAACATGATCAGTATTATTCTTCGCCAAAGGACACATGCCAGCTCTTTTGATATAAGCCATAACATATAGTTGGCAAAAGCACTAGCATCCGCAGCAATAGGAGTTGCACACAGAAAATCATTTAGGTATTGCATGACCTGAATGCAGTTACCGCGCCAGCAATGGACCAGCTCAGACACAATTGTAGCGACGGCGAAAGGCGCCGGTTTCAGACCAAACGGGAGGGTATCAAGCACTTGGTACCTGGACCTCCACTGGAACGCAACATAGGGCTTAGCATTCTCATGTAGTTTAATACGACTGAAACCACTTTTGATGAGATCGAATGCGACCATGTGATCACCATGTGACATGATATGTCTGAGATCAGCGAGGCCCTCAAATATGAACTTGGGACAGTCCTTAGCCTCCTTGACATGCCTCATGTCAATAATAAGTCCGAGCTTATCATGGTGGGGCTTAAAGACAGCACCCAGAGGACTGACAACCTTTGGTCTCTCAAAAGCCTCAGACACATGGCCAGATAGTAGCACCTCAGCCACGCATTGATCCATAAACTCATAATGATTGTGGGTAGCATACCTATTGCTGCTAAAACCTTACGTGGAGCGGGACGACCAGTTTTCCACTTCAGAGGGAAACTTTCTTGTATTCAAAATTTCAGAACCCAAGAGTTATCAGAGTAAATATACTGCCAGAAGGATTGCTGCTTCTAACGGGTGCCAACTACGAACAAAGGATCACCTTGATCCAGCACAAACTCATCACCAAGGCGCAGGGAATGCTCATTGGAAACCTCATCCTAAAGTTAGAAAAGGATCAGCGCCTGTTAATGAGCATGAACAACCAGAACATAATGAATATATCGCCATCAATATAACAAAGTATCAAATGCTAATCTACTGACCAAAAGCGAGACTATATAAAACACATATATAATACAAAAACAAATAGAAGCTAAGCATGATAGTTAAAAACAAAGAATAACAAAAATATATTACGTTTTAATATTGAAACATAAATAAGCATAAGCATAAGAATGCGAAGGACAAAGAAGCACAAGAGCCAAATTTGAATCAAAACATGATAAGGATCAGCAGCCTCATAGGCATCATTAAACAAGAAAAAATATATGTTATAGGAAACATATGCGGTGTCAGCATAACTGCTCATTGCTAAGGCAGCAAAATTTGCCCAGTGGCATATATATGAAGTCATCATCAAAATGTTGTACGGAGAACAATAATGGTATGACAGTATACTAAAAGTTTTACAACAATTTGAATAACTGTAAAACAGAAGCCAAATCACCCTTCTATAGGGCCGGCATCAGGGAAACTCGCTTGAATGTGGCCAAAACCACCACACTTATATGGCAAGGGCCAATCATACGACCACCATGATGAGGCTGGTACGCAGTACTGCCACTGGCATTGGCTTGTGAAACCAAGATTCCAGCCATGACAACAGCTATGTTATACGGATCGCGATGTGAATAATTATGGCAGCCGCCTCCTCTGCCATGACCACCTCCGCTACGACCGCCGCCACCACGGCCACCGTCACCACCACCCTTCTTGCCGGCATTGTTGATAAACGTTTTCGAAGACGTCGCTAGCTTGATGGCCTTGCGAGCTGGCGCCTTAGGAGCCAGAGACATATCGGGACCGCATACATCCTTGCCCCTATACTGCCGAGCAGCCTCGGCAATATACTTATCACGAACAAACATCACCATAGCTCATTCATGTGTGTCACGAAGCAGAATCCTAAGTAGTCGAAGAGTATACCATTCCGAGTGCACTCGGAAGTACCAAGCTAGCTAGCTCAAGAGCATAGACAGGTTGAGCAGCCTTCACATCCTTGCTGACATCCGGATACGACTTCAGAAGCGCATCATGGAGCTGCCACGCAATACGGAAAATCAGCGAAAGGAACTGAATTTGTGGATCGCGCAAGACGTCGGTTTTACCAGTATAGGCTTCTTTGTATATAGCCGTTGACATGCTTGGGAATCTCCCGAGACCTTGCCAAACTCAGCATCCTCTTCGCTGTCGGAGCCCGAGTTGTCCCGAACACGCTGAGAAACACGATTATTGCCGCCAGCATGTTCTTTGCCAGAATACCGGTTGGTCGGGCGAGAAGCTACTGCCGTGGCCGCCGCTGTCGCATGCTCGGCGCGATCATATCTGGTTTAGCTGCGCCTCCAAGGCGGAGAGACGGGACTCAAGTTGAGCGGCTTCAGCTTCATGAAGGCGGGGTTGCTCACGAGTGAAAGCGGCAGCTTCGTCAGAGCGGGAAACTCTGATAGAGTTTGGGACGGTGTTGGTAGAGTCCTCTAGTTGGTGGATGCACCTCTGAGCAAGCGGCGAAAGACTAGCCTCATCAATCATCATCGCGGACGCCGGACCCACTAGCGCCATCATAGGCAGTGAATGAAGGAGTTAGCACGAGGGTGCCGAGCAAAAGAGCCGCCAAGCGCGAGCACACGAGAAAGCAATTCATTGGGCCGAGCTTATGACAGGTTCAGACATATTCGAAATCGATCATCCGGGAAACAGTCAGGATTAGACCGTGCCGGTGTGGCACGCGACTACACGAGAGTGGAATGGATGCCGCCTTAAGCGGCCGCCTTATGTAGGCGGGCCGACAGCAATAAAAATAACCGGCATTTGCATGTTTTGCCGCTATTGGAGTGGCCCGGGGTGTTGAGCTGGGGAGGGAGTTCCACGTTCGGCGGAAGGGGATGCGACCGAGCTGGCGGCGGATTTGGCCCTGGGAGGCCCGCGTCGGCTACCCACCCGTGGCGCCCCGTTCTGGGTTGACCCCCCCCCCCCCCCCCCCCCCCCACCTCCGCTCCTTGCCGCGAGACCTCTTCGGAGGTCCTTACCTGTCGGCGCCTCCACCTCACATTCGGACTAGTGCCGCTATTGGAGTGGCCCGGGATTGTGTGCTGGGGAGAGCGTCCCTACTGCGTGGAGCGGCGGCTGGCGGGTGGCAATCCCGGGTCGGTGGCTGCCATTGCTATTCCCGCCTCTGGTGGTCCGCAGCTGGATTTCCTTATGGGTTTCTGTATGGATTTCTTGAATGTTGCATATAGCACATTTAATCATTTACATGCACCGGTCAGGCTGTAGTAACTCCGAAAGCTGCGTGCAGGTACTACATCTACCGAATCTGAAAACGCGCATCATCAGTCCGCAAGCGCATGCATGCTTGCTGCGCTGGTGTGAATTGCAAAAAGGGCAGTAACAAGTCCGCCCGCATGTATGATCTAAACTAGTTTATGGGGTTTCCCTCCTTGACCTAACCGCTTTTAGCTACAAGTGCTGCTCAGTGGTACGGGAACTAGGCATCTGTTGTTGCGCCCTTTTTCGGTGCAGCACGAGTAGACATAAAAGCAGCCAGAACAGCTGAGCCTGCCATCTTCCAGTTTTCGCTGCGTTCCACGCAGCGATGTAAAAACTGTCTCGTAACCAGTTGCGAGCAAGGTCGCCCCAGGTTGTTCAAGACCACACCCGGCTCACCACCCGAGTGTGATATTCTCGTCCGTACGTCCGTGCGTTACCATGCCAGATGGAGAAGAACCCGTCGCCGAGCCGACGTTGGAGTCGCTGAACGCAGATATGAGGGCCCAGTCTTCATTACTGCGAGAGTTGGCTACAGCTATGGCGCAATTGACGGCTCGTGATCGCGTTGTTGATGGGGAAGGAGCACATGGCTCCGGCTCCAGGCAGCGCTTCGCGGGACAGCCGACAGGCAACGGGGGAGCCGCAGAGCGCCCCGACTTGCTAGAGCTAGCCCAGAGCGGCCGTGTCGGAGCAAAATCCGTGAGTGCCGAGGATGACTGCCTCGCGGTGCCAGAGCTACTGCAGAGAGCAGAGTATGGTTACGAGGCCGTTCGACCGGTCAGCCGAGTGCCTGGACTGTTCCCCCTGAGCACCGACCTAACGAACGAGTATCTCAAGCAGGACGACCGGCGTCTACCGGCGCAGGAGGAGTATTTGTGGATGTCGTGTTTCGGGGCCCACATGGCCTCACTTTTCGTGGCTCTCGACGAGCTGCTACCTTACGTCCCTGCCGCTAACCAGATCTTCACCCCCTACCTCGCGAGAGCTCGGAATCACGCCGAGGCCATCGACAAGGCGTTTCGTTTTCGTTTGGCTTTCCTGCGGAGGCTAAATGAGATCAAGCGTGTGCACGATGACCAAGGTGTGCTGGACGTGCTGCGAGCCCAGCATTTTCAGCCTGCTTCGGAGCATCTGGGTTCCGCGATTTTTGGGGACCTCATGAGGGACTACGAGCGTCGCGTCTTCGAGGCGACCGTTGCCAGCAGCGCAAAGGCAACCGCTACTGCCCGAGTAGCAGCTGCAGCTGCAGGTCGCGGGCGTGGGCGAGGACGTGGCGGCGGGCGTGGACGTGGCCGCGAAGGTGAGCACGAGTGACGGTGTAGGGCGCCTTTTGTCGGAGCTGCTGGAGCTTTGCGAGGCCACCTTTCGGTGACCGCCGCAAGACGCACCCTTGCAGCGCAACGGCGAGATGAGCGCCCTGTGTCAGGGCCTGACCCCCCCACCTTACAGACTTCCTTTAGACCTTCCTCGGTGCGGCGCTTCTTACAGCTACAGCCGAGTGCGGCTCAACCATCCGCACACATGCACATGGCGGCTCAACCAACCGCTTTTCTTATCACCCCATCTCTGCGTCCGTCGGTTGTTACACTACGTGTCACAACTGGTTCGCAACGACCAAGTTTCGCGCGTGTACGTTATGCACGGGACAGGCGCTACGAGCGCGAAGGGCGCGCGGGGTGGCCCTCTTACCTGAACCTAGCCCCGCAAACCCGTACCGCGGCTACTGCAAACCCGTCCAGCAGGTACCGGCCAACCGCCGGGAACCTAACCGCTGCTGCCGAGTACTTTGCGAACAGTAGTCGTACCGGTGGAACTCTGTCGGTAAAACGACGCACGTACGTAATTGACGAGCCCGCAGCTGTCGCTCCGTGGGCTGCGTCACTGCGATCCCGGCTGCAGGACGCGTTCGGCTCGGACGAGCTGGGCCAGCGAACGCTCGACCTGCTCTCCAGCTCCCTCAGCGCTCAGACCCTCAAGAGCTACGCCGGCAGACTGTCTCAGTTCGCGGAGTTCTGCCACGACTCTGAAAACATCAGTCCGTTGGAGGCGACTACCGCTACTGTCGTTCGGTACGTTGCCTGGATCGGGGAGCGAGGGCACATCGCAGCTAAGTCGTTGCAACCCTACCTGTCTGCAATCAACACGTTCTTCGAGCTGCACAACCTCGTCCCAATCGCCAAGGACAGTCTGCACCTAACTTCAGCGAGGCGTGGGCTGATGCTGCGTCAGCGCCGGCTGGACGCAGCCCCTTTGCGTGTCCCTTTGCCTGCGGATGTAGCCTATCGCTTCGTCACAAAGGCCGAGCTAATTGTGTCCGCTCCTTACCCAGAGTACCACCTCGACTTCCGAGCTCTCTTGGCCTCGGTTGTCAACTTCATGTTCTTTGCCAGGGGCCTTACTGGCGTCTCCTGTCGAGTGCGAGATGTGCATGTCGACACCTACAACATCACCTTGCAAGTGTACCGCGAGAAGGGTCGTGCTAGCCGACGGGGAACCGACGACCTGCGCGTACTTCTCCTTCCGGTATCCGAGCACCCTCGAGTGGCACGTCTCTTGCACCACTTCATCGACAACGTCCAATCTGTCCCCCTGGTTACTGTTGGCTTGGCTGCATCAAACTTCTGGGCTGTCACGGCAGCCGAGCAGTCAAAACCTTGGACTGCGGCTACAATGTCAGACTGGCTGACTGCAGCCATCAGTCTAGTCAACGCTGCCCCCCCTGCTCGCACTTCCTGGACTTCACACAGTCTTCGCAAGGGCGCAGCAGCGAATGCCATCGGAGTGCCATTGTCCCACATTCGCTACCAACTCTGACGTCGTTCTGGACTACATCGACCCCAACGTTCTTCCTTCACCTGGCGCATGGTTCTTCTTTGGACACATCGCCGCCCTCCGCCACTTCCAAGTCCAACAGGACTCCGCAGCGGTGGCCTTCCCAGTGCCCCCTTCATGACTTGGCGCTACCTCTTCTCCGTCAATCCACCGCTCTCTCCGTTCGCTCAAGACTGGCAAAACCAGACTCAACTTTGAAATGATCTAAACTAGTTTATGGGGTTTCCCTCCTTGACCTAACCGCTTTTAGCTACAAGTGCTGCTCAGTGGTACGGGAACTAGGCATCTGTTGTTGCGCCCTTTTTCGGGTGCAGCACGAGTAGACATAAAAGCAGCCAGAACAGCTGAGCCTGCCATCTTCCAGTTTTCGCTGCGTTCCACGCAGCGCCCCCCTTGACTCCGTTTTCCGTCCACGCTTTTTCGCTAAACCATCCTGCCAATTTCGGCTCTTGACCGTGTAAAACAACCTGCGCGACCTTTTTGGCAAAACCGGACTCAACTTTGAAATGCATGCTGTACTGGTACAAGTACCTGGCACCTGAATCGGTAGAGCAGGATATTATCGGTACTCCTTTGATGTAATCAACTTAATTACTTGAGCTAGCAACAGAAGACGATATCATGAAATCACTGAAAAAAGGACAATGAGAAAGGTCCTCTACAGCGACTGCGAGGTGGAAGCAGCAACATGAGAAGACGCAGAATGGGCACAAGCCCACGCATCAGACTTGGCCATCTGCACACCATCACGCCCCCCCCCCCCCCCCCCCACCACCACATATTTTCCAAAGCGGTATGCATGCGGTGCTTGTAGTTCGCTACCGGGCATACGGGTAGATGATCCACGATGAAATCCGTAGCGCTCCGACCGGTTCGAGCCATCAGTAGAGCGAAGCCATAAGTTAGTTAGGGATCAATACCACACTTGCGGCCATGGCATGCCATCAAGTGACAAGCGCGGAACCTCCACGCGGGCAAAGGCCCAGCACTCGCGCAGCGGCGGCCGAAAAAGCAGCATTGGGAATCTTGCGGGCTGACTCGTGATCAGACTGGAAAAGCGATTGGGAGCCCGGCCCGCCCGTACGCGTTGTACATGCGCATGGTATCAAGTCGCGAGGCCGCGGCACCTGTATGCTGGAAGCTGAGATCGAGGGCCACGAAGTCACGCCGGCAAGCGAATCGCACGATTGAGGTGGCGTTGGGCAACCATGGTCGTGGGCTGATCATCTGAGGCCGCACCCGAACCCGTACCCGAGGGCGGAGCAGTAGAACCTGGCAGCGATTCCGGGAGGGAAACAGTTGATGCTGACGGAGGATGTGCCACTAAATCGCCAGGCGACGATATCTTCAGCTACAAAAGCGCATGTAGTAACGGTATTGGCAGTACTTGTACCACCGATAGGAAGCAATTGCTGGGCAGCAGAGGCGGCCTCACCAGTACCAACTCGAAGAGGAGTGGCCGTAAAAGGAGATGTGGCGACGCCAGTCATCCGCTAGTGCTCGTACCGTACGGGCCGTAGTACAGCCGCTGGATCCGATATGCAGCGGTGGTCGTAGCATTACTGACCGTAAGTAACTCGAAGATCTCTTGCGGTAACGTGGGGTTCCTTGAACACTGCCCTGCATGTGGCGGAGGTGAATCTGAGACTATCGAACTTATGTTGGTGGAGTGCCCGCGGTGGGGGTATCACCGTCATAATTTTGGGTTGTTAGTTCCGGAGTTCAGGGATTTTATTAGTAGTCAGGTTAGTGCGTCAACGCCTGAGGACTTAACTGCCTT
>VCJN01001285.1:0-19009 GCA_006384855.1 Tetraselmis striata | reverse complement strand
ATGCCGGCGCGCGGAAACACGCGAGACAACAAGGCTCGCCGCCCACTTTTGCCCGGGAGAGGAGGTCTGCCATTGGCGCTGTGAGCGGTGAGGGGGCGTTGGGGGGGGGGGGGGGGGGAAGGGGGGCGGCCGAGGTGGAGAAACTAACACCCAGTCGACGACCGCCTTCCGCAGCAGTCAACGACACATCGGAGGCGAGGAGCAGCGCGCCACTACTACTTTATATGCACGTATTGTCAAGAGCTAGTCGGTGCGGCATGTGTCGGTGTAATTTCGCAATGTTTATTGTTGAAGTAGCCACGGCGTAATGAATACGCGGTTTCACCGAGTGAATCCGGGATAATATGTGCGGTAGGGCGCGCGTATTGTGCGCGACGAATGTGCGCGCGCAGCGTTGTGCGGCGGTGTGCGGCGGTGTGCACCGATGTTAATATAGTGTGAATATTATATCGGCCGTAGACGATCGGGTCTGGCAGCACCGCCCGTGCTTGTAAATAAGCGTCAATGGATCACGTCATGCTCCGGTTGTACTCTACACTTCCTCCACTTTGGCGGGTGGGGGGGGGCGGGGGGGGGGGGGTCCTGTCCTTATTACTTGCATCAGTGGACGTGCTGAATATGGAGGTCACCGGGCACATCGCGTGGTTTCGGAGCAGTTCATTCGCGCCTCCTCGTCTTGTTTGCAACCGTCGCCCTAATCCAATGCAGGGTGAGTAGCGGGACACTGTGCCCCCCCCCCCCCCCCCCGGGTTTATGTAAACAAAAATCTAGCCGTGCATGCGCCGCAATCGGTACCCAATGAGCGGGGTATGTGACAGTGGTTTCGGAGCAGTGCAAGCATTCCGTGCGTGTGCACAAGCACGTACGACTGGGAATGAGGCGGGGGTTGCGGGATGGAGTGCATTGGCGGTGCATAGAATAGCGTGTTCCTGGGGTTTTGGCTGCATCAGACGCCGTATTCCCATCCATCCGGCACGGAATGTCCGGTTTTCACACATTTGTGTGTTAATATCGTGTGAATATTACGCGTCTTTTACGCCGGGTGGATGGGCATCCGGCGTCCGATGCACCCCAAGTATTTACATCACGCTACTCTACGCACCGCCAATGCACTCCGCAAGCCCCGCCTCCATCCGCGTCGGAACCGGTAGTAAGTGTTGTTGTGTGCGCAAATCGTGACAACATTACACGGTGGCAATTGCAATTAGCGGTGGATAATGTGAAGGCGTTTTCGAAATCGACAGAGAATGAGGTGGTGCTGGCGGAGTGCATTGGCGGTGCATAGAATAGCGTGTTGCTGGGGTTTTGGCTGCATCGGACGCCGTATTCCCACCCATCCGGCACGGAATGTCCGGTTTTCACACATTTGTGTGTTAATATAGTGTGAATATTACGTACGCGCCTTTTACGCTGGGCGGATGGGCATCCGGCGTCCGATGCACCCCGAAATCTCACCAACACGCTACTCTACGCACCCCCAACGCACTCCGCCAGCCCCGCCTCTTTCCGCGCAGGTCCTACGTTCCATTGTATGTATATACATACGTACATGTACTGCTCCGAAACCAGCCCAAACTTAATGAGTGCACAAGTGTAAATGGGGGGGGGGGGGGGATGTGGCGGCGGGGCATCCACTCACACATACCCCGGCGATGCATGACAGATATTACGTGCCGTGGCGGGTCGGCGGGCCGACCCGGCGGGCCGACCCGGCGGGGGGTGGGGGGGGGGGGGGGGGGGGGGGGGGTCTATTCAACTACACGTGCCACAGTGTCGTTTCGTGGAGCAGTATATGTGCCCGGCCTCATTTATACCGCCCCCTACCTGCGCTGCATGGTCCACCCCTACGAATTACTTAGCACAAACCGCCATTACTTAATAGGAACCTAGCACAGCCAGGCTTATATGCCCGCTTTGCCGATCAACTTCTACGCACTTTCCGTCCCTCAACCGCCGGACATGGGGGTTAAGCCGCCAGCCTCGGCAGTTGCTTAGCCAGACTTGGCATCCCGTACCGTGTCCATGGCTTCGCAGCTCTGCCGCCGGCACACGCCGAGTCCGGCGCCAGCTGCCGCCGGGTTGCGCACGCATGCACGCACGGTAATACGCCGCCGACGCCGCCACGCTTACTTCCACCACCTTTGCCAGCACCTTCGCACGCCGTTCCGCCGACATACGAAACGCACGAATCCCCCCCCCCCCCCCCCCCCGTCCCCGCGTCATGTATAATATATTCGAGGCGACTATGCGGGGCGCAGCACACGCCGCGGCGTGGGTCGGCGGAGCGGCATGCGGCGGGAGCCCTAATGGCCGGGCAGTATCGACACCCACACAGGCACCGCCGCTCACCTCCGACGCGGATGAACCGCCTCCCAAAGGAAACATGCCGGTTGGTGGTAAAGCCCAGCAGGCGTGGGGTGCAGGCGCCGGTACTGGTGCGACGGAGCTGTCGCGTCAGGAACCGCACCGCATGTGGAGCAACACATGGCGGTGCCGGCCCCACCAATGTCTAGGGCCACCTCCTCACAACACCCCGCCACGACGGCGTCGGCCACCGCCGACGGCGCCGTTGCGGGGGGGGACGCCCTGCCAGGCGACGATGATGCGCATGGTGCGCCGCGTCAGGAGGCGGAGGAGGCCGTGGTCGAGGCGACTGATCGGGCTGAGGGGGTTGTTGAGGCGAGCGAGGCTGCGCTCGCGCCACCCGCCCCGCAGCCACCTGCGGGACATGCCGACTTGCTCGTCGCCATGTTGACCGGAGCACTACGAGCAGTGGCGGGAGGCGGCCACATGCACTATCATGTGCGTGGACTGCGGCCAACGGAATGACTGGGAGTGCTGCTGCGACGGCACCCCGGCTTTGTGCGGCCCCAAGTACCCATGCATGGCGACCCATCAGCGGGCAGTCCCCTGCCCGACCACGGCCACGGTGAGGGCGGAGTTCCGCCATGTCAGGGACGCGTTCCACGACGCGACTCGCGCCGCCGTGTGTGAGGCTTCCGAGAAGGCACGCGCGGCTGGTGGGGTGCGCAGGGTGAGGCGGCGGACGGCCCGGGAGATGATGGAGAGCGAGACATGCCGTAAGTGAAGTCGGGCGCAATGATTCATGTTGGGTGGGGCACACGGGCGTGTAACACTTGCACTTTGCGCGTATGGCTGGGTTACATCCAGGCGGCGTCACACTATGCAACCGGAAAGGCTGCGTTGCTATTGCAAACGATGCTACGCCTCACTCGGTAGCAACCGCTGCCCCGCCCATCCCACTCGCATTGGCGCCGCGCTGCCCCGGCCGCCGCGCCTTGGCGCCGCGCTGCCCCGGCCGCCGCGCCGTGGCGCCGCGCTGCCGCGGCCGCCGCGCCTTGGCGCCGCGCTGCCCCGGCCCGCCGCGCCTTGGCGCCGCGCTCCCCAGGCCGCCGCGCCTTGGCGCTGCGCTGCCCCGGCCGCCGCGCCTTGGCGCCGCGCTGCCCCGGCCGCCGCGCCTTGGCGCCGCGCTGCCGCGGCCGCCGCGCCTTGGCGCCGCGCTGCCCCGGCCGCCGCGCCTTGGCGCCGCGCTGCCCCGGCCGCCGCGCCTTGGCGCCGCGCTGCCCCGGCCGCTGCGCCTTGGCGCCGCGCTGGGTCTAGAGTCCTCCCCTCCCTGGTGAGCGCGTCCACCTGCGCCTTGCGCTCGGGGCCGTCCTCCTCCGTCACCACATTCTGCAACCCCCACCGCGTGACGAACCACGCAGCTCCTTGCATGCGCTTGTACATGTGCCCAAGCACCGCCTGGGGACGCGAAGCTCCTTCTCGGTCATGATCGCCTTCACCCGGGCCTCCTCGAACAGCGGACGGGCGTTAAGAATGGAAAATGTTTCCATGTGGTGCAAGCAGTCCTCCATGACCCAGCCGGACTGCACCGTCACCTTGCCTGACCCTGCAGTCATGGAGGGGAATGCCGTCATGCCCACGCCCACGCCCACGCCCGGGGGGGGGGGGGGGGGGGGTTACCTTTCGACTTCTTGGACACCGCAATCGAAGGGCGCAACCCGCGTCCAAAGTTGCTGGGTATCGGGACTAAAGCCTGGCGCCGGTCTTCCTGCTTCATAGCTCGGAATCCAATGTGGCCCTGCACGGTGACAAATTTCCTCCAGAAGTCCCTTCCCAAGCCCAAAAAAAAACAGGTGGAACGGCGCGCTGACATAGCCAAGGACCACATGCACATGGCACACGCCATGGCAGCTAGTGTTGTGCTAGGCCTCCGCCAGCCGGGTTCTGTTGAACGCACGCCGGGCAAGGTGCGTGATTCACTGGACAAGTCATCGCCTTCATGGACGGTTACCAAGCGAGCATCCCCGTCCGCATCCACATGGGGGTGCTCTTGGGCAGCCGCCATAGCCTCCACAACCTGCCACGCCGACCGGGCGGGTGCGTGTGATTCCATACAACCGCAGTTGAGTGGTGCCACCCGCACGCATGCCGGGCCCACTCACCTCTGAACGCAGAAGGTCCACAATGTCACCGTCCTCGAAAACAGCGCGCCACTGGGTCGCCCCGCCGTAGTCCTCCAACACCCACTCGGTATCGACGCCGGTTATCACGCCGTAGTGCCATACTCCCCGGAACTTCTTGGCGATGACCTTCATGTAGAAGTCACCGGGATCGCCTTTCCGTATCACGCCCTCGTCGGCAGCTTCCACGTCCGCCGGCGGCCACGCAGGCGCGTCGATGTCCACACCGTCTTCGCCAACGGGTTCCTCCCCCACACCCATCACATCGTCCTCCGAGACCGGCGCCGGCGGGCCGTTTCCGACGGCTGCAGCTACTCATGCTGCCGCCCCTGCCGCTGCTGCTGCTACTGCTGCCGCCCCTGCTGCTGCTGCTTGTAATAAGGCGGCCTTGCGGTGCAACTTAGCCGCACGCTTCAACGAGTGGCTACAGTTCGGGTATTTCCGGAAGTGCCGCTCTCGCGCCGTCCTTTCACTACTGCCCGTCACGATGCCGTGGCAGTGCTTGCATGTGTACACGCCATTCTTCGACACACTCGACATCCATCCCTCTCCCGGCATGCCTGCTGCCGCGCGCGCGGGGGGGGGGGGGGGGGGGGGGTTGAGAGTTGGGGTGGATGTAGCGCACCACCGGCAGGGAGCACAAATGCGAGTGCGCGGCTGTCCGCGCTTGGTTCAGCGGTGAGCGGCGGTGACCGCCAGGCGACCCCGTACTTCATGCGCGTGCTGGGGCGTTACACAATCATCAGCATTTAGGGCGGCTGCATTAAAACGCGCACCTACGAACACCACCTACCGCCTACCACCTACCGTACCACTTACATCCGCCCACACCTCCGCCCGTCGTGCCGCACATCGCCGCGCACCGCGGGGTCAGCGATGTGCAACGATGTGCAGCGAGTACGTGCAGCCGCCTGTACTTAGCCCGGGTACTCCGCGTCGGCGGGCGACACGCGAGCCCGCGTGCGCATATCAATTTAATGAAATTATGGAAACGAGAAATTCATATAGTACTTTACAGGTCGCGCGCGATAGTCGTCGCTACTGGGTATGAAATCCACGTCCCTCGTCCGTCCCGTATCGTCCCCGTATGTCGTCGTTCGTCACCAGTAGGGCACATTTACGTCACATCTGAATCTCACAGTGAGTAGGGCACATTTACGTCACATCTGAATCTCACAGTGCCGGTAATCCTGCTTGAGGTACTCGTTCATCATGTCGGTACTATGGGGAAAGAGCCCAAGCACCCGGTTGAACGGCCTCGTAACCAAGCTATGCTCGCTGCAGTAGCTCAAGCATCGCGAGGCAGTCGTCCTTGTCACTCACGGATTTTGCTCCGACACGGCCGCTCTGGGCTAGCTCTAGCAAGTCAGGGCGTTCTACGAATCCCCCGCTGCATGTCGGCTGTCCCGCGACTCGCTGCTTAGAGCCATGTACTCCGTCTCCATCAACAACATGGTCACGAGCCGTCAATTGCGCTAACGCTGTTGCAAGCTCCCGCAACAAGGTAGACGATTGGGCCTTCATGTCTGCTTGTAGAGATTCGAGCGTCGGCTCGACGACGGATTCTTCTCCATTTGACATGATGACGCACGGACGTACGGATGAGAATTTCTCACATGGGTGGTGAGCCGGGTGTGGACTTGAACATTGAACAACCTGGGGTGACGTTGCTCGCAACAGGTTACGAGACAGTTAATTGCTGCGTGTAACGCCGCGAAACTGGAAGATGGCAGGCTCAGTTGTAGTCGCTAATGGCTGCTTTTATGCCTACTCGTGCTGCTCCCAAAACGACGGGTGTCGACTAATCCGTACCACTCAGCAGGGCGGTCGCAGCAACCGGAAAAGCGGTTAGGGGAAAGAGGAAGCCCCACAAATAAGCAGGTTTATAGAACATTTAATCCTTATATCACTATCTCCACCAGTATTAATTAAGCTACCTGGCGAGCGCGCATCGCAAAGGATTCTCGAGTACATCCTTTGCTGTCAAATCATACGTGCAGCCCTTGTAATACACTACGCTTCAAAATTAATGGTAAGCAAACGGTACTCTGGGGGTAGTTGGCGAGTGTTTTGCGATTCCGAAACCATTTCGAAAACCCCGCGAACATGGGACGCGCGATGACCTGCCGGTGTTTACCTAACCCGAAATGTCCGAAAACAATTGCTCAAATCGTAGAATTTAGGTGGAAATATATGACATCTATGACGGATTTGGACTTAGGGGGTTTTTTAGGCGCTCTTACGGCGCGCGCCTGCGGCGCGCGCCGTAAGAGTTGGATACATGCTTTGCCCCACCGTGTAGAGGTAGTCGTGCACTACCACATGCATCGGTTGCCAAAATTTTCGCTGTCTCGTTACACAAAGAATGACCGCCTACGCGAGTACGTGCATCGCGACACGTGTAACAATTGTGTAACGTCAATGTACGCGCGCATTACGAGCGGCAAGAAGACGCGATGCGGGATCGGCCGCGGTGCCATCTGAGCACATGGATGGGCAGTCGATTGCTACAGAGCCATGCCAAAGCCCGCCACACTTTGGCGCCTAGGAATATTTTTATGATTATTTGTGCTTATGTAAACTCAAGACTCGCGAAATTCGTGTGTGGTTTTTACATCTACGTACATCTCAATGTACAAGGCCCAATCAATTCAATGTAAAATATGGGGCTTGTAGCCAACACTCCTACCCAAAACACCCCCCTATTATATGTGGCGCATCCAGCTTCGATTGCACATGAGCACGAACCCTACTCCGACTAGGGTTTGCCATTTATTTTGACGCGTAGTGTATAATGCAGATACCCCGGCCTTGCCAGGGTCTGCATGAACTCTCCGCGCGTTTCGTTATTCGTGGATGGAATAATATCATTCCGACAATCCAGACTAAGCGGCGCTTCGCGCCGGGGATTTCTGGAGGTGCCCCTACCTCTTGGGTTGAGCCTGGTGCGGGATGCGGCCGCTTTTAGCCGGCTTGTTGTGTTGATCTTGTAACCCCCTTTTTAGGATGAGAAATACCTTGTTCTCGGTTGCCGCCCGGTTAAAGCCCGCGCTGCCGCTCCACGTCAGCATTCGGCAGGAGCTGCCCCAGCGGGAGTTCCCCGTATTTCAGAAATACGGAATATTTCGCCACTCCCGGTATCCGCGCGCACGTGGACCCCCGCGCGTCGCCGGCGCGTCCCAGCGCGCGTGAGTGGCAGCCATTTCAAACTCAAAGCTAATAAGCCAACCGCTCCGCCTGATGCGCCCACTCGACCACCGCCAACACGGCACCCCAACGCTTGCACTGCCTCTCCCCAGAATTCGAGTCGCCATGGCGCCCTCGGCGAAAGATCCAGACACAGAACGTCGCATGAACCTGGCGATGTGCCTCGTGACGCTGCTCGTGGCTTCCCGCGTGGGGCTTTTGCCTTGCTGCTCGGTTTTCGGCGGTGCTGCTCTCGTCCAACAAAGCAGGGACGAAGGCAAGGTCGCGCCCATCCCACAAGTGGTGATAATTCCCTCGCTTATCGCCCAGTTGGGTGACGGTGAGTCTATCGCGGTTTATGGCTGCCTAGGGAAAAACCCAGTAATGTACGATTGGGCTATGAAGTTGCCTTGGCGCGAGAGGGGCGTGCTCATCCCTACTGTTGGTTGGGAGAAGTCGCCGCTGTGGCATGCGTTGGTAAACTGGCCAGACAGCGAGTTTGAGAAACGCTTGCGCCTCAAGCGCGTCGTCTTCGACGGCATGGTTACAAAGCTTGTGGCAGCCGGAGCTATTCGGAGCAACGCGTGCCAGAACTCGTTCCATAGAGTGCCAGCGTCTTTCAAGGTGGCAGTCGCAATATATCATTGTGCGCACGGCGGGACATGGTTTACTACTGGCTTTGTGGCCGGAATCAGCGACTCGTTAGCTTCAATGTACACCAAGGAAGTATGTACCGGAATAGCTGAGGTGCTTGGCCCCGAGTACATGCGCCCGCCTTCATCAAAGGAGGAGGCGCTGCTTGTTCAGAAAGGTTTCGAGGAGCGGCGTGGCATCGCGCACATTGGAGGAGCTGTGGATGGGACTCACGTCCCGTGGCAGCCTGACACAGAGCTATTCATGGAGCATTTTCATAACTACAAGGGTTGGTACTCCATCCTGGTGGTGGCTGTCGTAAACAGTTTCTACATGTTTGTGGACGCTGATGTCGGACGCCCCGGCCGCATGTCGGACTCGACGGCGTGCCAGTTGTCAAATTTCCACCATCAAATCTCCCTTGACAGAGAAAAATGGCTGGGACCTTCTGGCGTCCTCATCAGTGATGGAGCATTCGGAGGAGCGGACTACATCCTCTCGCCTTACCCTGGGGTCAACTTGTCTGCAAAGGAACAATACTTCAATTTCTGTTTCTCTTCAACAAGGATGTATGTGGAGCAAGTCTTTGGCATGTGGAAGTCCCGTTGGCGAGTCTGCATTCGTGAGCAGCAATGCTCCCATGGCATGATGTCCCTAATGACGTATGCTACCATGATTTTGCACAACATTTGCGTATTCCACAGGTGCACCGGTGAGTTCACATCAGACCCTGCGGACATTGTCACATTTATGGAGAAACATCCACTGCCACGCTGCAAAGCGTGCCAATCTGAGAACGTGATTCATTGTGTGCACAATCAGCCACCATCTCGAGTGGCTAGTGCAAATCCAGACATGCTGAAAAGGCGCGACATCATCGCTGATAAACTCTGGGTTAATTACGTTCAAGACAGGATCCAACGCGGTTTGCCCGTTGAGACTGCATTTGGTTCTCACAACATTGCGAATCAGTAATTTTGTAACTCACTTCCCTTTCATGAAACAAGAAATACTGTTGCGTATCGTAGCATGATGTCACACCATCCTCAGCATGTGTCTGCACACTGTTAGCCAGCCACCCAATTGCTTGCCAGCCTCATGCCGTTGCATATCCTGCGCCGCCGCCGCCGCCAAAGAAATATTGCTGCATTGCCATCATGCTGCATTGCCGCCGCATGATGGTGCGCGGCAGGCGCAGGGCAGCGGGGCCAGCATCCAATTGCTTGTCAGCCTCATGCTATTACATATCCTGCGCCGCCGCCGCGGCCAAAGAAACATTGCTGCATTGCCGCCGCATGATGGTGCGCGGCAGGCACAGGGCAGCGGGGCCAGCATCCAATTGCTTGTCAGCCTCATGCTATTACATATCCTGCGCCGCCGCCGCCGCCAAAGAAACATTGCTGCATTGCCGCCGCATGATGGTGCGCGGCAGGCGCAGGGCAGCGGGGCCAGCATCCAATTGCTTGTCAGCCTCATGCTATTACATATCATGCGCCGCCGCCGCGGCCAAAGAAACATTGCTGCATTGCCGCCGCATGATGGTGCGCGGCAGGCGCAGGGCAGCGGGGCCAGCATCCAATTGCTTGTCAGCCTCATGCTATTACATATCCTGCGCCGCCGCCGCCGCCAAAGAAACATTGCTGCATTGCCGCCGCATGATGGTGCGCGGCAGGCACAGGGCAGCGGGCAAAAAAACTAAAAAAAAACAGCACTGCAAGAACAGCAATACAGTACAAGCCGCCTACAGGCGGCCCGCATCCCGCACGAGGCCGCGCAGGTCGGGCCGGTCGTCAGGTCTACGGGGTGGGCACGGCGCGAATCGCCGTGCCCGCCGCCTGTACCGGCACCGGACGCCGGACGCCGTCGTTCGACCGTCGCCCGTCCATCGACGGACGCCGGGCCCCGGGTCGGCGGACTGCCCCCGCACCGCGGCGACCCCTTTTTACAGCATCATTTTACAGCATATAGTCGCTACTTCGACAACCGTATAGTCGCTGTTTTAATAGAGGGCGAGTCTGGCTTGCTGATTCAGCAGTAAAAACGCGCTGCGGGACCGCGTTATTTTGGCTTTTAAGACGAATATATGACGTGCCTGGGCTAGAATACACGCGCATCCATATAGAATCTTGCAATACACGTACCAGTACCGTGAAATCAAACGAGCGAAGACCGAACGTATGACGGTTCATACACGAAGCACGTATGACGGAGGACGGACGGACGGAGGACGGACGGACGGAGGACGGACGGACGGAGGACGGATGGACGGAGGACGCCAAAACATCCGTCATAAAACCGTATTGTAACCGGGATCGATTCTCTCATATTCCAGGATATTTCGGACGCGGCTCTCCTTTTCCTCCGCTCAACCCAAGGAGGTAGGGGAATATGGACGGTGCAGGTGCCGGTACTGATATATGCGTACGACGGGTCCTGATACCGGTCGCAGTATTTACTAGTATTTGGAGCCTATTATCAGTTATCAGTACCGTATTTATTGTGTCCTTTTCTATGCGAATAATATACTCAAATAGGATAATAATTCATACCACGATGAGTACAGCGAATATCGTCCAAATACTTCACTGTGTCACATGGGCTCCATGTGCTCTTCGTGCCAATCTGTCTCAACACATAGTAACCGTTAAAAACATCTTCCCCTGTCCAGACCCGCCCGGGGCCCCGTGGGTAATAAGGACTTCTGAGTATTGTCATCAAGCACTATTTTCAAGTACTAACAAATAAACATCGCATCGCCCGGCCCTTTTGTACCTTGCGGGATTAATACTCGTCCGGACACTGCTACACGATGGCAGGTACGGTACCTTCAAGGGCGGGATACCGTAAAGCTCCGGAGCCTCCAGCGCTGGCAGCAGGATACTAGCACCATACCGGTATACGTGGCTGCAGAAATACCCGCCCTCTATCCTGGCGATCGGTCGCGGCTACCGTAGGGTACAGGTACAGATTCTGTAGATCCAGAATATTCAGGCAACTCCGACAGCGGTACCTCTCCCACTCGTACACCCACACCCTCACCCACCCGTGCCGCTCTTCCCGGTACCTGGCAGTAAGCGGAAACACGCTCGCCATGCGGTTTGAGGCAGCTAAGGCGCGGGCCTTGCAGCATGCAGTGACGCAGTCGAGTGGCGTGGCCACTCTGACAGGAAGCTTCGCCGCCTCGGGGCTGGGCGCGGCCGGGCCTGCAACCGCGCACCCTTACGCCGTCGTACCCCTGCAGGTGCGATCAGTCCCCCTTCTTTCCCTCCCCTCCCAAGCAGCACACACGGCGAGTAGCACTGGATGCAGTGCGTGATTATCTTATAAATCTCGGGTCCAGCAATGAGAAGGCTCGCGCGATAGACCTTCTCGTGCCCCCCCCCCCCCCCCCCCCCCTCCGGCGCGCGGAAGCGAACAGCACCGCTCGATGAATCGAGAGACACTTCTATTTGTCCTGCTTGGCGGCACCCTGTTTTCAGTCGTTTCTGTGTCGGCATTGGCATTCTGCCCGCGTAGGAGGCTCTCTAATGGGCGATTTGCCCACTCTGCAGGTGGCAGTAGCGGCCGGTGTCGCTGGGTTTTGGCGCGGCGCCTGGTACGTGCTGGACGGCACCCTGTTTCCCGACGACCTGACGGCCTCGGGTGCGGCCTCACTGGCGCTCGGCACCGGCGGCCTGGTGCTCAACCAGCAAGTGGTGGCGCCGCGGCTTTTGCGCTGTTTAAACAAGGGCAAGGTACTCTCGCCGCTGGTGCGGTTTGGCACGGTGTATGGCATGGCCATGTCGTGCGTCATGATCTGGCGAGGCGCGTGGGTGCTGTGCGACGCGGCTTACGAGAAGGCCACTGGCTGGTGAGTGCGCCTGAGTGGCCACTGCGACACTATGACGTCTCGTCGTTGGAATTCTGTTGTTTATCGGCAAACTGTGCTTGCCCGCGGGTATTTACTGGATATAATGTTCGCCGTTCCTGCAGGTCTGCACTTGACAAGCAGGTGGAATCGGGACTGGTATCGCATGTGGCCGCCCTGTTTACATTAGCTGCCCTCGGCCGAGCCACCTCCGTGCTCGGGCCTCCGGCCTTGCCCTGCCTCTTCTCAGACGACCCCCTCTGGTGCAAACGCCCCGGCCAGTCGTCGTCCTTCGTGCAGAACAACGCATGGTTGTTCCGTGCTGCCTGCCGGCAAGCAAAGAAGCTCTGAGTATGAAAATGCGGGGCTGCGGGTTTGAACCTGCAAACATAGAAACAATATGTATACCTACCTTACACATGCATAGCAGCAAAGTACCACATGAATGACCTTTATTTCTGTACACTGTGATATGCCGGGATCCCATGGCATATGATGAGTACATATATGCAATTGTAAAGTAAAAACATTGTAAATAATTGGTTCCGCAAAATGGATTGCTTGCCATGCTCATGCCATTGGTGATCGTGTCGATGTGTCAGTGCACCGCCCTGAGACAATCATGTGTGGCATTGCGTTGTGAGACTACTTTCAGAGGAGGAGGTGGTATGAAATTGAATACATGGCAAGACATCAGGTGAATGCCCATGTATGGGGGGAATGTTGAGGGACCAGAAAGAACCTGCGTGCCATTCCTGCAATAACACATTTTCGAGTCTGCAGTCTCGCTCCCATCAAGAATCACTACACCCAGCCGCAGGGATTGTAAGGTAACGATGCTGCATGCTGATGAATATTGCGTGATACTCTCACAGGAAGCTGCCTGATAATCGCAGTGTGCGGTGGATAGGAGGTAGTCACTATCTAAGCAGTTGGTGAGGAATGAACTGTAGTCGATGTACTATAGTTGAAAGGCAAGGGCACCGTGGACACACTTCACATTCGCGCATAATCATGACTCCATATACACCATATACACACGTTGGAATCATCGATGTATCAATGTGTCATAGTAACCATGTTCTTTTGCTAGCTAGGGATTGGAGTAAGCTTGATTTAAAAAATGATACTTCTGACAGTGTGGGTGGATAATGAATGGTTATGTGTACACGCGTAGCAGATACGCAGCTGCGGCGTGTACTATCAGGACAATCCAACAATGAAGGCATGCTCATTCCGTCGCTTCAAAAATCGTCGTCGTGGACGAATCCATACACGCCGTAAATTTGAAAGCACTCGAGCAACAGGTGGAGTATAAACACTGGAAACATAGCAGAGGGTTTATTTTTTGACAGCCCCCGATACATCATCGGTTTGTCTGTTGTTTCACTGCGAGCGAGCACATGCCATTACTGTGGCTGACTAGTGACAATAAAGAACAGTCTGATATGTGCCAAGCAAAGTGCCGCACATTTTATCTGGTGCGCTAGGGTCATCACATCCAACTCAAGAATAACGGCAGCAAATTGTAATTAGGTAAAATGCCCCGAAAGTGCGCCGCAACTCGGCTCCTTGAGTGCTCGGGTGCCAGATGCTCACGCACTCAAGGGCCACCAAATCATGGGCGCAAGCGGCGTACATATTACTGTATATTGGCAATAACGTGCCGCGCAGCAGTTGATACGGCTGGTGTTGGGAGCATTGCCAGACAAATGATAGAGACAGTGCAAGGGTCTCCAGTCCTGTCCCCGGCAGGGCGAGAGAAACAGGAAAATAAAAAGCGCGCGCGTGCTCCAGCCACGTGGGCGTTGCCCGCGCGAAGATCCCATCCGCGAGTAGCGCCGCACAAATTAGCACTTGGGGCTGATCGGGGTGACCGTACTAGTGCCTGTTACACTTCACATTGTTTATGTATGACATAAGCAGTTATTGAGGTGCATGGAGCTAAAGGATAATGGTTACAGCCCGGTAGGGGTGGCGAGTAACTCGGATGTAGGCAGTGCGATAGTGCCATAGTAGAAGGTGTGAAGGAGCAGGTCTCCATGTTGGTCTAATCTGAGACATTCAGCACTGATTTAGCACGGGCGATCAGACCCTGGAATTGCCTACAGTTCCCCGCTGTCCTTGCGGACAGGGATCACGACTGAGACACCCCCGACTTGTAAATCCGGTGATTGTACTCACGACTGAGACGCCCCCCGCGATGTCTTCCGCAGACTGCGCATTTGAGACCGTCAGGAAGGCAGCGTCTACAATTAGGGGATCCAGCCGCTCGGAAGCGCTCTCTATATTCTGCAGAGTCCCACTTGGAAGGGCTTGCGAAATTACATAGGAGACTGGCTCCAGAATTGCCAGGACAGCTGGTGTGGGGCTGGTGTTGGTGCTGGGGTTGGCGCGGGGGTGGGGGCTGGTGTTGGCGCGGGGGTGGGGGCTGGTGTTGGCGCGGGGGTGGGGGCTGGTGTTGGCACGGGGGTGGGGGCGGGTGTTGGCGCGGGGGTGGGGGCGGGTGTTGGAGCAGGGGTGGGGGCTGATGTTATTCTGCTTATTAATATTCTACAGATAATATTAATATGCAGGAGTTGTGCTAGTATCGATATGCTCATCCGGCGAATCTTTACTACCGTAGTATCTATGGCGGACGATGCTCAGTTCGTTGGCAACTGCTGTTTCTTGATGATAATGCTGTTGCCGTTTGCGAGATGACAGTTCTCGCCATCTATCCAGAGCGAGTTCCCGAGGCAACAGCAGCACTAGCGTCCATCAGATCACCTGCACATAAACCTTCGCCCCTTCGCCATTCTTGCCGACGATGTCTTTCGGAGTGCGGGACTTTCTGGTGGATGCCGGCGCGGGCTGGGCGTCCGGCGCCGCCTCCGTGCTGCTCTGCCAGCCCGCCGACACCATCCTCACCCGCCTGCAGGTGGCCAGCGCCACACCGTCAATAGCGGCGCAGATTCCGGGAGGCTCGGGGGCAGTCCGCAATCCGGCACTGACCCAAGCCTCCCGCGTGCTGATGGAGGGCGGTACGAGGGCGCTCTGGCGCGGCAGCGCGCCGATGACGATGGTGCGACGCCACTGCCGCCGCGACTCTGTCGGGGACACATAGCTACTACACTGCAATAAACATCGCTCACGTGCGCACGATTCGCCTGCGTATTCACGTGCTTGAATTATTCGCAGTCGACGGAAAGCTATTCCCAGGAGACACTGCAGAGTTCGTTGCAGCATTTGACGGCTTCTCGGCGCCCCACCGCCTCTCCCCATTTAGTAATACAGTACATAGCTGAATACCTCAGTGACGCTGACGTTGGTTCACCTGGCCCGGTGCTTGGCCGTGAAATGTGCAGGTGGTCCCGTTCCAGAACGCGCTACTATTTGTGGGGTGAGAAAAGCTGCCTCTCGCAGTGCCCTACGTTCGGGGCATGCCTTGGCTTTGGCTGTGCTTGTCTTGGTATAGGGGGAGGTGCCGAACCTCTAGTCATCTAGCCTCAACACTTGGGGCTGGCCCATGTTCCCTGCATTTCGCACGCATGGCACAAACTTGCCAGATTCGCAAATTTCGGCCCTATGCCGCCTCGCCGTATGACCGCCGGCCTCCACTGCAATCTGATTGTTTGATCCCACACCGCTGTGAGTGTCCAGGTATGGCGTGGGCGAGAGATGGGGGAAAAAGATGGCGGCGGAATCGGACGACCCGCACGCAAGCGCGTCGCTGCTGCCGGTGATGGCCGGCGGCTTCGTGGGTGGCGTGCTGCAGTCCTTTGTCGTGTCGCCGATTGAGCTCATGAAGATCAGGCAGCAGACCCTGGGTGGGAGCCTCGCGGCCACCGCTCGCTCCATCCGCACCAGCATCGGCGCGCCTGCGCTCTGGCGCGGCCTCAGCGCCACGCTCCTGCGGGATGGCATGCCGCACGGCGTCTGGTGAGAGACCCACCTTGTCCTCACCTGCAGCCGGCCCCGTCTTGCTGCATTTGCGCCCTCGTTGCTTTTGACCCCTTCCCAACCCAGTCTTTTCCGGCTCTTATCTTTGCTCAATAGTATCACCGACCACGATCTTCATGAGTCCTACATTGCAGCTGTCCCGTGTGCCCTACCTGTCCTCCCACTGTACTTAAACACCTGACAAGACTCATTGCGTTACGTTGCACACAACCCTTGCCGCCCCCGTCGCCCCCCCTGATCTTCCTTTTTGCCTGCTGCCAGGTTTGCGTCATACGAATGGTCAAAGCAGAAGATGATGCCTCGCACAGAGAGCGCATCCCAGGACAGTGCGGAGGCAGCGCCGCCAATGTGGGTACCGCTCACGGCCGGAGCCTTTGCCGCCACCGTTGCCTGGGCGGTCGGCTACCCCTTCGACCCCATCAAGACCCGCATCCAGGTCAGCCACCCCCCCCCCGCCCCCCCCCCCCCCCCCTGCATGCTTGCGCATGGCCGCCGTAGGCAAACAACCGCGCTTTGGGCTCGCGAGCAGCACACACTGGTATTGCTGTTTTTGAGCGGCCGCCCCTACCTGCGTGAAAATGGATAGATACAGTGACATTGACCTTGAAATGTATCAGAATACGCCAGGAAAACTCCACTCAACTTACAATGACATGCTGCAAACTCCTGCACAATGATGGGATCTGGGAACCCCACTCAATGGTAGGCATCCACAGTTACCCACACAGGAGCGCACCCGCGCATGGGCCCCAGTACAGCACATGTTGCATCGCCCAGGTGCCACTACGATGGCCAACTCCCATAAGAACCCTTATTGCCCTCAAATTCTCTTCGTTCCGTGGGGCCAAAAACTTCGTTTTGCACCATCGCGTCGGAATACTCGTGATGTATTCTTGCATTTTTCTGATTTTTCGGCCCCGGGACAGGACTGGCAACAGGAGGGAGTTCCAAAACGTTGATTATCCGCAGACTGTTTGTGTTTGTACGGAATTAAGCCTCAAGTTGGGCTTGCTTGCAGCCTATAGGAACATTCGCTATAGTTTCGCTGTAGTTCTGTCTACATTTGACCTCTGACAGGCAGGGCAGGCTCTCATCCGCAGAAGGTAGTGGTCTGATCACCGCGTCGGCACTCGTACGCATTATTGACCGACTTCCTTCAGTCCCCTGAAATCCCCCCCCCCCCCCCCTCTTCTCCGCCCCTGTCTCTAACTACCTTGTGCGACCTTCCCCCTATCCTGCAGGCAGCAGCGGCTGCGGGCGGCCGCGTGCCCAGCGTGAGTGAGACAGCGTCCGACATGCTGCGCGAGACCGGCGGCAACCCGCTGCGCGCCTTCTACCGAGGCTTTGGCCTGAAGCTCGCGCGCGCTGTGCCCGCTCCGCCATCGGCTTCCTCACGTACGAGGAGGTCGCCAAGGTCCTCGACAGCCGCTTTGCGCCCTAGGCGCCGTTCCAGGGCTGCACTAGGGGGCGAATGGTTGTGCGTGGCCACACCACACGCCGTCGCCGTGCATGCCATGCTGCTGCCGGAGCTGCTTGCCGCCCTGAGCGCTGTCTATGAATGTTATCAAGCTCTGTTGATGGGGCTTCACCATCCGCTTGGCGTCGTTTTTGCGGCTGTCTGTACTTACTGCACAGGGCGTGCGTGCATGTGTCATGCCCTGCCACAATGTATCGCATGCCGTTGCCGAAGGCGCTTCTTCCCGTCCGTACATAGCAATTGCAGTCCCATTTTGCTTCCATGTGCCTTCCTGTGGCTGTGATGCAGTCACTCTGTTTTCCCATGTAGATCGTGCGCAATGCCGCGTCCCCCCCCAACCCCCCCCCACCCCCCACCCCCGGCAACCCCGCGAATCTACCAATGGGGTCGCACGCGCATACCATGTCGGATGACCACACGCGGGCCAGTTGGTCCGGCCAGCCGACTCATGCGCTGCCGGAGCACTGCACTCCGAGCCAGGGCAAACCAGAAGGACAAATGTACTTAAAACAGTCAGCCAGCGCCGCCGCCCTCCACCTCACCCGTTCACCTTTTCGCACGCGTCTATCCACTCGCTGTACACATCTATCTCCTCACTAATGTTGGTGATATCGCAGTTGAAGTACTCCCCGCAGGTGGAGCACTTGGCCATCCGCGCGCTTCGTCTTGAACAGCATCTTCACCTGAACGTCATCCGCAGCAAGCAGCGTCAGGCCCCGCTAGCTAGCTCAGAGCCCAGCTTGCGCTGCGAGTCCAGGCGCCTCCCCGCCCCCCGCCCACTTCCTTCACTGCGCTTCCCACTGCCGACTTGTGTGGAGCTTGTGAGGCCACTCACAAACAGTGCGCGCACCGGCTCAAACCGGCGCACTGGGCCTGACTGTGATATGGGCTTGCGGAAAACGCCACTGGCTTGATGACGTTATGCCGATTTATGCCGGTGAACCTGCCCCGAGAAAGATACCGCGTTCGTGGTCGAACATCGCCACATCTCGGTGTGGGAGTTTTGTGCACCGCGGGCACACAGGGCACCTTGTTTCGCCAGCGGCAGCGCAAGTTAGCCTTTATGTAGTAGCAGGGGTGCTTCGCTCTTTCAAGTATACGGGTGGTAGAATTGTAAAACAACTAAACAAATATGTGCGCAGCGAACTGGCCTGCTCTACATGCAAGCACCTACAGAAGGTGCCACGTAAGGTGTTCTGGGGCTGGCGGTGTATCGTGACCTGAATGCTCTTCTCGTGGTTGCAGAAGGGGCAAGTGAAGGTGGTTCCATCTTGGACCTCTTCTTCGGTGGCGGCGGCTTGGACGACTTGCGCTGCCCATCTAGCCAGCTGTGCGCGGACTTCGCGCGACTAGCGGAGTAGGCGCTCGGGGGGGGGGGGCGTCGGTTTGCCAGAGGCCTTGCTGCTCTGCCACCGTCCGCTCTCCCTCTCGAACCGTGAA